>PVKM010045014.1:0-12073 GCA_004027735.1 Carollia perspicillata
TTTCATATGTCTATGACATGCCATCTGTATGTCCTGTTTGGAGAAGTGTCTATTCAGGCTCTTTGCCCATTTTTTAATTAGGTTGTTTGATTTTTTTGGTGTTGAGTTTTGTAAGTACTTTATATTTTGGATATTAACCCCTTATCGTATGTATCAGTAAATATTTTCTCTGTGGGTTCTCCTTTTATTTTGTTGACATCTTCTTTTGCTGTACAAAAATTCCCTAACCAAGGCTGTAAAAGATCTGTACATGGAGGATTATAAGACACTGAGGAAAGACATTGAAGAAGATACAAATAAATGGAAGCACATACCATGTTCAAGGGTAGGAAGGATTAAATCATTAAAATGTCCATACTACCCAAAGCAATCTATAAATTCAACACAATTCCTATCAAGATTCCAATGATATATTTCACAGAACTAGAACAAATATTTCAAAAGTTTATATGGAACCACAAAAAGCCCCATATAGCAACAGCGGTCCTGAGAAAGAAGAACAAAGTTGGAGGAATCACACTACATAATATCAAACTATACCACAAAGCCATAGTAATCAAGACAGCCTAGTACTGGCATAAAAATAGACACGTTAGTAAAATAGCAAAATATTAATTAGTAAAATAAAATAGAGATCCCAGAAATAAACCCATACCTTTATAGTCTATTAATATTCAACAGAGGAAGCAGGCATATACAACGGGCTAAAGATAGTTTATTCAATAAATGGTGTTGGAAAAATTGGACCAATACATGCAGAAAAATGAAACTAGACCACCTTCTTACAACACACACAAGAATAAATTCAAAATGGATCAAAGACTTCAACATCAGATCCAAAACCATAAAAATCCTAGAAGAAAACATAGACAGTAAAATCTCATATATTGCTCCTAGAAATTTTTATCAGATATATTTCCCCAGGCAGGAGAAACAAAAGAAAAAATGAACAAATGGGGCTACATCAAAATAAGTGTTTTTAGTGGCATCTAGAATGCTGAATCCTTACCAGGTTTTTTATTTATTTTACATAGATCCATCAGAGGAATCACTATCTGTGGCAGCTATAGCCATATAAAATATATTTCTTAAATAAGAATACTTGAAAGTTGAAATTGCTTTTTGACCCATAGGCCTCAGAATGGATGTTGTGTTAGGGAGCATTAATGAAAATAACATTAATTTCACTGTAAGTCTCTGACAGAGCTCTTGGGTGACTAGGGCCCTTGCCAATGAATGATAATATTGTCAAAGGGATCTTTTTTTTTCTGAACAGAAGTTCTCAAGAGTGGGCTTAAAATAATTCAGGAAACTGTGTTGTAAATAGATGTGCTATCATCCAGGCTGCATTGTTCCATTTACAGAGCACAGGCCGAAAATAGTTAGCATCATTATAATGAACCTTAAAATTTTCAAAATGGTAAATGGGTGTTGGCTTCAGCTTAAAGCCATCAGCTACATTAGTCCTTAACAAGACAGTCAGCCTGTCCTTTGAAGCTTTGAAGCCAAGCACTTACTGACTTCTCTGTAGCTATGAAGGTTCTGGATGTCATCTTCTTTCGATATAAGGCTGCTTTAGATAAGCAGCTATCCTTAAAAAAATCACTGTACTTAAAGGATATTTATGCTTCAGCTCAATGTAAGGCTTATGTTTTCCGCCTGATTTGAGTACCGATCACAAGTTGCTAAAGTGTACACTCCAGTTCAGAAACTAAGGAAACAAAAACATACTTTCTACAGTTCCAGGCACTCAGAACTTAATAGATTGTGTTGAATGCCACTGATTTTCCCAGGGAGGGCTCCCCACATGCTTCCGGATTTCTTTGAATGCTCTGACTCTAAAACTTCATTTCTGTTTTGCCAGCACCTAGCACACTTCCTGGAGCAGAGTAGGTATTTCATAAATATTTACTGAACTGAAATAGAATTAAGTGTTCAATTTTGTAATGACTTACATAAGTTATTCCCTTGCCTATATAGATACATGTGTTACACACACAAAAAAATGGTAAGTTTTATGGATATGTACAAAACATAAAATACTATTTTCAAGTTCATAGGTCATCTAGCTCAATATATATTGTATAGCAATATTATGTGTTCCTTAAAATTAAAACGCTCTTTTTCTTTCAAGAGAAATAAGTTCTTTTCTTTCTTACAAAAGAAAATAGAAAGTGATTCAGTGTTTACGGGAGGAATTCATGATTCAGGCTCTTACTTTCACAATGCCTTTCAGCAACACCTACACCAAGCAGAATAATAATATGCTAACCTGTAGAGGCTGCAAAGACTTCAATAAAAGAAGGAAATTATTTTCATAATTACAGATAAGTTCTTAATTCGTTCTGCTAAATGGTAAATTAACCACAGTTGGTGGAAAAAGAGATTCTTACATGTTGATATTACAGGTTTAGAAAAGAAGCCTTGCAGTTGTCTTGAAATGTTAATGAGTGATAATTTCATTGTAAGGAGACAAAGGGTTAATTATTAGAAAATTGTTGATGCTCTAAAACTCAAGTATCACATTACTTTCTCGTATTGAAAATGCTCAGTAAAGTCATTTACACATTTCTATTATTATTGAAAGTAAACAATAGTATTTTTCATGAATACTGTTATAGGATGGCAGCAGGACAGAAATCAGTTCAAATGGTAATTAAACTTATCAAAAAATGTTACCATGAGCAATTTTTGAGACCTACCCTGAACATGTGCATCATCATTAACTTTTTAAAGAAAGCATACTATTTCAGATTTTTTCTGAATGTCAGTTAGGTAGTCTGTAACTTTTTTTATTGTTGTTCGAGTACAGTTGTCCCCATTTTCCCACTAGAACTTTCCCCCACTCCCCCCACTCTACCTCTCGCCTTCAATCCTTCCCCTCGTTGGTTTTGCCCAAGAATCCTTTATATGAGTTTCTCAACTCGAACCTTCCCTTTCCTTCCTCCATTACTCTCCTCCCTGCTCCTCTCTGGTTACTGTCAGTTTGTTCTTTATTTCATGTCTCTGGTTATATTTTGCTCACTTGTTTGTTTTGTTGATTAGGTTCTCTTTATACGTGAGATCATATGGTATTTGTCTTTTGCCGCCTGGCTTATTTCACTTAGCATAATGCATTCCAGTTCCATCCATGCTGTCACAAAGGGTAGGAACTCCTTTCTTTCTGCTGTGTAGTATTCCATTGTGTAAATGTATCATAGTTTTTGATGCACTCATTTACTGATGGGCACTTAGGCTGTTTCCAATATTTGGTTATTGTAAATAGTGCCGCTATGAACATTGGGGCGCATAGGTTCTTTTGAATTGGTGTTTCAAGATTCTTAGGTTATAATCCCAGCAGTGGAATTATTGGGTGAAAAGGTGGTTCTGTTTTTAGTTTTATGAGGAAATTCAATACACTTTTCCACTGTGTCTGCACCAGTCCGCATTCCCCCCAACATACTAGAGTCCCCTTTTCTCCACATCCTCTCCAACACTTGTTGTTTATTGTTTTGTTTATGATGGCCATTCTGACCAGTGTGAAGTGGAATCTCACTGTGGTTTTAATTTGCATCTTTCTGATGACTAGTGATGCTGAGCATCCTTTCATATTTCTCTGGGCCCTCTGTATTTCCTCCTTGGAGAAGTGTCTGTTGAAGTCTTTTGCCCTTTTTGAATTGGGTTGTTTGTCTTCCTAGAGTGGACTCATGTGAGTTCTTTATATATTTTGGAGATCAAACCCTTGCCTGAGGTGTCATTGGCAAATACATTTTCCTATACAGTCAGTTCTCTTTTCCTTTTGCTGATGTTTTCATTTGCCATGCAGAAGCTTCTTATTTTGATGAAGTCCCATTTGTTTATTCTTTCCTTTATGTCATTTGCTCTAAGGCACAGGTGGCAAACACAAGGCTCATAGGCCTAATCTGGCCCTCCACCTTGTTTTATCTGGCCTGGCACCTTGTGGAAGCACCCAGCTCCTTGCCCCTAGTTAAGGAGTAGTTACATTTGTACAGTTCTAAAATTACATTAGGCTCTTGAAAGGCAAACTCAAGGCTGATGTGGCCCCAGTGAAAATTAATTTCACACCCCTGCTCTAGGGGTCATATTGGTGAAAATATTGCTGTGTGGAATATCTGAGATTTTCTTGCCTATGTTCTCCTCTAGGACTTTTATGGTATTGCAACTTATATCTAAGTCTTATCCATCTTGAGTTTATTTTTGTGTATGGTATAAGTTGGTAATAGAGTTTCATTTTTTGCATGTATCTGTCCAGATCACCCAACACTATTTGCTAAAGAGGCTATTTTTACTTCATTGTATGCTCTGGCCCCTTTTGTCAAGTATTAATTGGCCATAGAGACATGGGTTTATTTCTGTGCTCTCTGTTCTGTTCCATTGATCTATATGTCTCTTCTTATTGCTAGTACCAGACTGCTTTGATTACTGTGGACTTGAAATATAGTTTGATGTCAGGTATTGTGATATCTTCTACTTTGTTATTTTTTTCTCAAAATTGCTGCAGCTATTCAGGGTCATTTATGGTTCCATATAGACTTTTGAAATGTTTGTTCTATATCTGTGAAATATGTCATTGTTATTTTATAGGTATTACATTGAATCTATAAATTGCTTTGGGTAGCAAGGACATTTTGATGATGTTAATTGTCCCAAACAAAATATCAACAAGGATATTGTAGAACCGAATGAGGTATTAGATCAAATGGAATTAACTAATATATATAGAACCTTTCATCTCAAAGAAGCAAAATACACATTCTTTTCAAATGCACATGGAACATTTTCAGAAATAGACCACATGATAGGACACAAAACAAGTCTCAACAAACCGAAGAAAACTGAAATTATATCAAGCATTTTCTCAGACCACAAAGGCTTGAAACTAGAAACCAATCTCAAGGAAGAAACAAAAACATTCACATTCATGCAGACTGAATAGCATGCTATTAAACAATGAATGGGTTAATAATGAGATCAAGGAAGAAATCAAAAAGTTTTTAGAAACAGATGAAAATGAAAACAAAACAGTCCAAAACCTATGCAACCCAGCGAAGGCAGTCCTGAGAGAGAAGTTCATAGTGATGGAGGCCCACCTGAAAAAGATAGAAACATTTGAAATAAACAACCTAACCCTACATGTACAAGAACTGGAGGAACAACAACAAACAAAGCCAGAGCGAGTAGAAGGAAGGAAATAATCAAGATCAGAGCAGAATGAAATGACAGAGAGACTAAAAGGACAATGCAAAGGATCAATAAATCCAGAATCTGATTCTTTGAAAAGATAAACAAAATAGACAAGCCTTTAAGCTGACTCATCAAGAAAAAAAGAGAGAAAACCCAAATAAACAAAATCAGAAATGAAAGAGGAGAGATTACAACTGATACCACAGAAATACAAAAGACTGTAAGAAATTACTATGTGCCAAGAAATTTGAAAGCCCGGGTGAAATGGGCAAATTTGTAGAAACATATAATCTTCCAAAACTGAATGAAAAAGAAGCAGAAAGCCTGAACAGGCCAGTAACAGCTGGTGAAATTGAAGCCATAATAAAAAAAATCTCCCAGCACACAAAAGTCCTGGACCAGATGGTTTCACAGGAGAATTCTACAAAACATTTAAGGAAGAGCTAACCCTTATCCTTCTCAGACTATTCCAAAAAATACAAGAAGAGGGAAGATGCCCCAACTCTTTTTATGAAGCCAGCATCATCCTAATCCAAAAACCAGAAAAAGACACAACAAAGAAAGAAAACTACAGGCCAATATTGGTGATGAACATAGATGCTAAAGTCCTCACCGTGGCAAACCACATCCAGCAATGCATTAAAAAGATCATACACTGTGATCGAGTGGGATTCATCCCAGGGATGCAGGGATGGTACAATATTACATATCAATAAACATAATACACATAAACAAAAGGAATGACAAAAACCATATTATCATATCAATGAATGCAGAAAATACATTTGTTAAGGTAAAGTACCCATTTATGATAAAAAAACACTCAGCAAAGTGGGAGTAGAAGGAGCATATCTCAACATAACACAAGCCATATATGAAAAACCTAGAGCCAACATCATACTCAACAGGTACTCTGTAACTTTTTACTAAAAGGAATATTTGTTGAATGAAGAAATAAATTAATTTATTAGTTAAACATTTACATCATTTTTTTCTAAGCCAGTCTTTCCTTGCAGTATACCTGGGAATATTAGAAACTCTGCTGAGCCAGAGGTTAAATAAATTAACCCTAACAATAGTGATTCGACACCACCTCACTTATTCAGCATCATCTGGGCATTGTTGAAGCTGAGGCAGTGCTGCTATCCTAGAGTACTCTCTACCTCCACCAAGGTGCGGTGTCTCTCAACCTTGCCATCTTTGGCTGTTTAAAACATCCCTGGCTCACACCCACAGGGCACCAGTAGCACTCTGTTTCCTTTAGCTGTGACAGCCAAAGATGTCTCCAGATATTTCCAAATATCTGAGGATGGGGAGGCACAAAACCATTTCTGCTTGAGAATTATTGATATAAGGTTACTTGTTAGAAAGACGTAGTTTTGCCATAAGTCAGATCTACTGAATGAATCACAGGTTCTGGGGGTTAAGTTCTGTGTGCTTTTTAAGCAGATTAAATTTTTCAAATAAGTCTAATAAACTCTATGTCTTGGAATTGTTATTCAAGTAGCACTTGCCACTTTTCATTTTCTAAACATTTGTTTGAATAGCCAAACTGAGTGTGTAGACTTAATTTTACATATATTTCTAAGTCTTTGTTGGTCCTCTTTTCCAAGCAAGTTCATGGACTCTGAATTATAAACTCTCTCAGTACCTCTGGGTCCTGAGCCTATTAGGAAGCCCGAACACAGTGAAATTTGACTGTAATGCAATGTAACACACACACCACAGTGATACAGTGATGTTACTGGACAGACCAGTCTTTGGCTGGAAATGCACGATGGCCTTGTCTCACAGTGTTTGCGATGAAATTTTGTCAAATTAATCAAGTAAATAACAAGCATGGTACATGGTGCATAACATCCATCTATTCATTCATTCACTCACCTTCTCATTCAGTTATTCCATTATTGATTTAATACATGTATGCATTTATTTATTCAAGAGCTATTCATTAGGTACCTATAATATGTCATGCACTTGTTAACTACTAAGGACTGAAATAGTGAGCGAGGTATGGAACTTGCAGTCCATAGGGGAAATGTTAAAGATGTAGCTACAAAGTCAAACAGAACCTGTTTAACCACTTGAATATTAAGACCATGCTTTTCATTGTAGCAAGGAGCTGTAACTGAGCTAAGTAGCTACAGGAGATTAATTTGCAACTTATCTATTCAGCAAAGGAAATAAAACCCTAATTGTCTGGAAAAGATAATTTAGTACCTAATGTATGCCCAGGCCACAGCTAATACCATAGGAGAAATTAGCTTAACAGTCTTATAAACATATTTCCTATCTTCTTACTATTAGGGAGAGGACATTTTTCCTGAAATTGAATTAAATTAATTAGTAGTTTAACTTTAAACATAAAAGGACATTTAAAATTACAATTTGAATCTTCTATTAATTTTAAGTAAAAGAGCATTGTGTTAAAAGTTTAGAGTATTTTTGGACAAGATTAGAAAAATGTAAAAAAATTCAATTTTAATTACAAACTTGGGAAATAGCCATTGAGGAAACCATTCAAGTTCCTGTCTGAAGTCCGTTTCCCTTTTAGCAATTTGTGGGCATGGCCTTATTTCCTGGACCCTAGACTCCCCTTTTTCCACGTTCTTTCGGGATTTTGCTCCAATGGTTACGTCTTCCCCATTTTTTTCCTCACTATGGCTCTCTCTATAGAATTTTTCCCCTTTGCAAACAAAAATCCTCATCACATTCACTTCAAAAATAAATAATCTGCTTTTAACCTATTTAAACCTTGCAGCCATCCTCACAAATTTGAGTAATCTCTGTTATTCTCTCTACTCTCTTCAAGATCAATGAATTGTCTTAATGAGCTTCAGAAACATCCAGCACCTTTATATCATTTCCAATGTTTATTCTGGAAAGAGATAGAAACAGTAGAGTTGACACCGTGTCTTGTATGTTTACTGAATGGTTTGTTCAAAGTGTCCTTTCTAAGGAACTTCTGGCGAGTCTACTTCTTTTACCAACTAGACCGTAAATTCCTTAGGGACAGAGCCTCAATTTCATTTACCTCTGCATTCACCTGCAACACCACCCCGCACCCATACCTGTATTTCCACATAATAAGTGATCAAAAGAGATGAGATGTAATTTATTGATGATGCTTATAACCATCAAGTATGAAATGTGTTTGGTGTACAAGTCCCTGAAGACACCAGTCAATAAATACAGACCTTCCCCCAAGAAGTTTTAATTAGTGGTGAAGAGAGAGAAAAGTGAGTATGTGGGTACAGTTTATAAGAGTGCATATAGAACAGCACTTGCCAGACTAGGGGATGAGGGAAGATCTCTCAGAAGAAAGGATGCCTGAATTGATTCCCAAAGTTATCAGGCTATTGAACAGACAGGGGCATATTGATGGAGGAGGTGGAGAGCAGTCAGAGAAAGAAAGTTTTCAAACCAGAATAAGCACCATGTGTAAATGTATGGAGGGCTGTGTTAGAGTACCTAGCTTTTTGAGAATGCTTAGAGCCTAAGTTCAGGAGGTGGTCAGCCCCCAGAATTAAAGGCAGTTGGAACCGAAGAGGAAAGGGTTATATTTGCCTTGCTGCAGAGTTTGGACTTTTTCTTAAAGATTATGGAAAGCCATGAAAATTATTTAAACTAGAGAAATGTAAAAGGAAACATATTTTAAGAAATCAGACGGTGTTGAAGAAAGAAACTGAACCAGAGAGATCAAGACTGCAGGCAAGAGACTTTTTCAGAGGTTTCTGTGGGAATCCAGGCCATAGAGTAAGAAGTTTGGACAGAAAAAGTGGGATGAAGAGTTCTGAGCAGATCAGAGTTATCCATGACTTAAAACCAACAGAACTTGGTGATGAACTTGAAACCGGGCCGAAGGAGGCAGGGTGTCAAGGGTGACTCTCAGGTAGGCCCAAGCAAAGGTTCTGTGTAAAAAAACCCTGATATGTGTGGACTCTTATTCTGTTTTGGAAAGAAATGTAATCAATGTCTTTTAATTAGACATCAAAATACATGACTCCCTCATGCTCTCACCAAATAATAATTGAAATGATTGAATATAAAAATTCTTCTTTAAAAAACTATTCCCCTACTGGTTCTACTGTGTTGGCTTACAAAGGCGCTGGTATTGATGTTTATTAGGCCAAACTACTTTCTGAGTGAACACAGATAATAGACTAATCCACAAATGCTACTCAATATTTAGCATATGGATGTATTTCTCAGGCCAAAGAAGAAGAAAGATTGAATTATTCAGCTGATATTGAAAGCTATACATCATTCTGTGTTCATAATTGTGATTATAGGATGCTTGCTTTCATTGTTCCATTGAATATGTTAACTCTCAGATACCTCTAAAACTCATAAATAAAAAACAAAACCTCTCTGAGTATTAGCTCCCCTACTACTTCATATGAAAAAGTACCTAAATTCTTAGCTCCTTAATTTAAAATCCAATATTTTCCTAAGCCCAAATCCTATACTTTTGCTTAGTTTGTGCTTAACTTTCTTCTGTATAAAATCTCGGCTCTTATCATTACTACTCTTGTCAAATGACCCTGCTCTCATCGCTGCTACCCAATTTTAAAAGTCACTGGATCACCCTGTCCAAGTACATTAAGTATCAACTTCACCATAGAAGACAATGATACTTTTCTGACCTCTGTAAGTGCCTTATTGAATCTCAGGAACACTTCAGGCTCGAAGAGGTTTTGTTGTCTTGTGTTTTACACATGGCATTTCCAGTGAAATGTGAAGTGAATTGCAAGGTCTCTCAGGAATCCAAATGTAATTTGCATTGAGTCTTTGAAAGAAAGTTAAATCACATTCTCTCTTTGAGTTAGCTATTTGAGTTCTTGCCATACGTAAATACTGGAAGCTGACCCTGATGTCCTCTGACAGATGAAAAGAGAATGCTAAAAAAGCAGTTTTGCTTTAAAAATTATAACCGGTAATAAGAGTTAAATACTATGTCCTGTCTCATTTTATCTTTGGGAATGTTCAGTAATTTTTGCAGATAGGTACATTGATGTCATTTAACCACATCATGAGATTGGAAATCTGTGATTCAGATTAAACTATATACAAGGAGCATCTTAATACGAAAAATACAAATGTACCTATGGATTTTAACATTTTAAATGAATGACAGTATTTCTAAGTGAACAGCTTTAAGCCAAATGATTTCACTTACAGTATTGTTTTAAAATAATTGCTAAATCATGAATGAATTAATTAACTTTTGCTGGAAGCACACACATGTTTGGTGATCTTTGTAACTGTTGAATGAAAAACATTTCCTTCACAGCCAAATGCAATATACCTAACCGATCATGTCTCCGTGTTTGAGACCATTTGTCTCCGTAGATTCTACTTTTCTCTGCAGTAGCAAGAATAATCCTAAATTCCAAAGACATCTGTAATGCTAACTTTACCACAAACTTTTCTTAAGGCTACATACTGGAGCTGGCTTTCGTATTACAAAATGATTACACACACACACACACACACACAGTAGGCTGCTGCACATGTTCGAAAAATCTGGACATACCAAGCACTTTGCAGGTGTTTCTTAGAATTCTTTTAATACACAAATATATTCACCATAACTGAAAAATATAGTCTTCCCTCAAAAGAACCTGGAAGAGAGATAAACATCTCTTTTAAGTTTAATTTTTATTGTATTTTTTCCATTACCTTTTAGCCCCTTTGTACCCCCTCCCTCCAGCAGTCACCGCACTGTTGTCCATGTCCATGAGTCCTTTTTCCTTTTTGCTCAGTCCCCCCACCCCCAAGACGCCCTGCCCCCACTGGCTGTCATCTGCTCTCCTTCTATGAGTCTGTCTCTGTTTTGTTTGTTAATTGAGTTTTTTCATTAGATTCCACATGTGAGTGAAATCACGTAGTGTTTGCCCTTCTCTGACTGGATTATTTCACTTAGTACAATGTTCTCCAGGCCCATCCATACTGTTGCAAAGGGTAAAATTTTCTCTTTTACAACTGAGTAGTTGAGTAGTATTACATTGTGTAAATGTCCCATGGCTGTTTTATCCACTCCTCTACTGGTGGGCTGTTTCTGTATCTTGGTGACTATAAATAACACTGAAATGAACATAGGGGTGCTTATGTTCTTTTGAATTTGTGTTTTGGGTTCCTTCAGATATATTTCCAGAAGTGGGATCACTGAGTCAAAAGGTGGGTCCAGTTTAATTTGAGATAAAAATTATTAATTTAAATATTTATGTGCTATTTTAAGTGAAACAATAGTAGTAATTGAAGTGAACAGAAAAAGTAAAAATATAATGATGTTGGCATTAAAACCAGATATTTTCTGGCCTCATTTTACACAGTTGAATTTGGATCATTTAGGTAAAATAGGTTATATTTTCTTCAATTACCCTGTGAGTGATTTCTACCTTGAATAAACTGCTTTAACTTTATCAGTCATTTTCCAGCCCTTTATTTTACTCTGTGCACCGTATACACATGTGCATACTTTAGTTAAATAGGAACGCAGCTTACATGATCTATACTGATTTGAGGACCATTTTTGACTTTTGATTCTGTGAAGCCAGCTAAAGAATTATTTAATACTGAGTGAAGCCACAGTGTGAGATATGGACTCATACTTACCATGTATATATTTGGGTTATTATGAGAGCCCAACAAATAGCTATCGACTTCTCTTTTACTAGAAAAAATCCCAATAAAACTGTATATTATCACCATAAGGACATTAAAGAAAGGAAACTTTTCAAATAAAATAATTACTTTTAAAACTCAGTTGAAAAATATAAAATACCTTTACTTATAACCCAAAGTCACTATATTGTTATTATTTTTCTCACTTTATCTCATTTCAGTGAAAACTTCATCAGTGCCAGTGTCCCCTCTGAGAACTGGG
>PVKM010045015.1:0-12076 GCA_004027735.1 Carollia perspicillata
GAGGGATGCCCACAACTAACACCAACCCATTCACCGTCCCTTTGTGCCTCATTCCGCTCTGTTTTCTCCTGTTTGCCTTTCAGTTCCACTCAAATATATTCCTCATTTTTGTGGTTTGTAACAAAATGGGTAAAGGAAAGGATTCTAGGACTTACAGAGTTTCTATTCTGTGCTAAGTATTTGCTGGACACTTTATGTCTAATATCTCACATAATTGTCCCCATCAGTAGGCATGATAAAGAGACTTAGGTGCAGAAAAGTTAAGTCACCAGGCCAAGTTCATACGCTAGGAAATGGCTGCACTGGATTTGGACTTTACAACATCTACCTGTAGAGATTTAACTCTTGTACTGATGATGAATAATGATTAGAATTCTCTCTCTCTTTGTCTCTTTCACACACTCCATCACCACCACCACCATCACCACCAAACCAATGAACCCTCTCTAGCTTTCTGTCTCTCTTAACAGAGGATGCTTGCTTTGAGAGTTTGAGCTGAAATGACTTTTTGGTGCTAAAGGATGAGCTCCCTCTAGGGGCAGAGTGTGGTTTGGCGCAATCTCAATTGCTTGGGGATAAAAGTACCAATAAATGCAGAATGACAGGCACTTTCTTTTATGCAGTACAATTTTGCCTAAAGATACATTATTGGGACTCACGGAGTACAATGTAACAATGGAATCCAAATCTGGGTGGGTCCCCTAATTGCAAAGTGAATCCTGGGGAAATGATAACCCCTGTTTATCCCAGTGTAGCAAGAGGACAATGAAATTAGCATTTTCACAGAGCTCCATGATTTCCCAAGAGCTTTCACATCCAAGTCTCAGGATCTTCCCAACGTCCCTGGGAAGCAGCTGTCCTTTCTTTGTCATTGAGAGAACTAGGAATCAGAGAGGTTAAGTGGCTTTTTCAAAGTTATACAGCCAGTGAGTAAAGGAGTCATAGTCAAACCTGGGCTTGTATTTTCAGTCCTGGTGCTCCTTCTGCTACACCATGGAATCTTTCCAGTGCAGAATGAGATCCACATCACAGTGGATTATCTGTCAGGGGAGGGACAGATCTGTGTCCTGGTGGTGATATCAGGAGTAAGCGAGACAGATTAAATCATAACAGAGAGTTGTGATTTCCTGTTCCTCTCTTCTCTGGCCCATCCTCTTGCCTTCCCAGAAAAATTAAACCAACTCCCCCTACAAATTCTATTGAATCTTTGCTTGAGAATCTTCATGCCTCCCCGGGCCTCTCAGGATAAAATCCAAACTTTTATGCTTGCTGTACCAGAGCTTTGCTGATCTGAATGAACCCTTCTCACCTCTGCACGTCTGCTACTCTTTGCACCTTCAGCTGCTGCCATTTTGGAAAACCCACCTTTTCATTGTTCCCTACAGATATCAACTCCTATTACATCCTGTACCAACTTCTCCGTCTGGAGAAATTGTACTACTTTCCCTTTCCAGGCCAGACAGCGCCTCCCCCTGAGGGACGGAGAAGTCCCGCAGGTGAGGCTCTGCGCCTCCTTCTCAGCTGTTCTCTCACTCCACTGTTGCTCCCGGCTTCGTTCGTCTCTGGGTCCCCAGGGCTGAGCATTGTTCCTGGCACACAGTGGACTTACTAAATGTTTGCTGAATGGCTTCAGAAAACGTACAAAGGAATATCTTTGGGAGCCGTGGGCAGAATCATAGCCCACTTGATGTCCTAAATGGCGTTTTGGGCTACCTGACAATGTGTAATGCAAATTTGTTGCAAGCTTGCATCCAAGGGCCATTGACTATGATGTTGAATTCAATGTAAAAATAAAAAGCACTTTCAGGAAAAAAAAATGATTGTACCAAGGGTCACTTGGTTAACCTTGTGGATTTTTTTTTTTCGCCTTACTTGTAGAAACTCTTTTGAGCGTGAGGACGAGATGGAAGTTTGTGACTTCTTGAATGACTCAGCCTGGAAGTCTGAGTTGTTTGCAGCCCAAGTGCAGATTAGTGGATCACCACAAGAGGGAGCTGGAGGAGAGAGATCTCAGTCCCCTTCTTGGGCTACCTGGGCCATCTCACTTGTCCGTATAGGAACCCATGAATATCTGGCCCAGCTGGTCCCTACCCAACCTTTCTTGAGTTACATTTTGAAGTAGTTTAACAACCATCTGTAAACTCTCCTGATACTACAAATTGAGTCAGGGTCTTTCTCTGCCTGGACTCTTCCACAGCATTCTTGACTGCTGATGATCTTTTAGCATCTGCGTGAATCCGGCGGGCTCGCTACTCTGCAAACAACCCAACTGTTGTTATAACAAACACTTTCCTTAAATATTGATCGGAACTCTGCTTCCTTTAACATCTCACTTACTAGTTGCTGGGTGTGGGAGGCATCAAACCCTCTTATCTTCCCCCTTAAAAATATTTTCCTTGTTGCCAACATTTGAACCCCTTTTGCTCAGAGGCATAGCTCGTGGCTGCCCCTGCACAATCTCCTCGCAGCTTGGAGGTCTGCCTGCAGTGTGGGCTGTGCACAGCTGTCGCTGTGAGTGTGAGATGGAAGGGAGTGTCTGCCAGCCGCACGCTGCCACACATGTATCCATGGCTTCCTCTGGTGGGAGATGGTCAAGGCTGGAAGAAGTATTTATTACAAACTATGATAACAAGAATGAAAACACTTTCCCTGCTCCCTCAATCATAAAAATTAATGGTTGTATTTTCTGTGTTTGCTGCCAATGTCTATCCGTATGCACAGCTCTTTTTTTTTATAGTTATACTGATAAAGTGGGTATTTCATGCTGTGCTTCTCTCTGCTGAATGAATCCTGTTTTTCACGTCATTTAAAAGTTGCCTATGAAGGGGGCCACATAGGTGGTGACGGAAGATTTGACTTGGGGTGGTAGGCACGCAATGCAATGTACAGATCATGTATCATGGAAAAGTACACCTGAAACCTATATGGTCTTAGTAACCAATGTCACCCCAATAAGTATAATGAATTAAAAAAGAAGCTGTCTGAATTAGTTTAAGGGTTCTTTGAGTGGAAGCATGACGATGTATATACTCATGTATTCCCACAAGGTGGACAGGTAGGTCGTTTCCAGTTTTTGGTGATTGTGGATTTAGTACAACTGAATGCCCACCCTTCCCTTTGCCCACGGTGCCAGCAGCAGCTGCCGGGGCCCTGGCCTGCACTGGGTCTGCCATGTGTCAGGTCAACAGTCTCTGTGGCTTGAACATGCTGGTGGGTCTGAGAAGAATCCCTCTAACCTCTCACTGGAACACTGAGGAAGGCTCGGGCCCTTCGTGCTCAGAAAACCCTCAGTGAGGGGCTCCACCTTAGGCCTGGGTTTTTGTTCTCGTTTCCACTTCCCTCATGGGGAGATGGCCCCTGGCTCCTGGTTAGCTCTGACACTCTCACTGTCTGGATAGACGCTATGGTGGCCACCAGATTCTTCTTTAGAAATGCAGGACATGTTCCTCAGCTTCCTGGGGTGTTTCCTGCAGACAGCCCTACAGGGATTGCCTCCACTGAAGACAGCTTCCTTGCCAAGGCCATGGCCACTTCCCTGGGCCACTTCCTTGACTGATGCAGAGATGTAATGGCCAGGTCTCTTTTCTGCAACTTAAGGCAACTCTGAAGGGCCTCTATCAAGGCTGTATCACAGCCCAACACCTCCCTCTGCCCAATTCTGTTTGCCTCCCTCCTCTTCCTTTCGCTGGTGTTGATCCCAAGAGCACACCTAATAACCTTCCTTTATGCTAAGCTCCATCTTGGAGTCATCTTCCTGGGAAATCCAATCTGTATCACTTTCCTAGTCCCTACTGGCCTGGAATTCTCCCAACAGCAGCTAGCCTTGGCCTGGGATGCTGAGGCAGGTGGGAGTCCCCTTTGCCTGGGCCATGTGCTGCAGCGCTGATGCGGGTGGAATCTACGCCCCTCCTTTGGACCACGCTGATGTCCTCAGCTACACTCAGGGCATCACTGACCCCTGGCAAGGTCAGTTTCCAGTTCTTCCTCTGAGATTATTTTCAGTCTTCTTTCCCCCTTAAACCTCCACAAAGAAGTACTAAATTCTGATGATTGTGCAATTAGAATATGCTGAAGGGCTCCTGTCCTTCCTTCTCTCCTATTCTTCTCATCCTTTCCTCCCCCGTGATTACTCTGTGGGGGTGTCCATCATCTGCTCCCTGCCTGGACTGTGGCCACATCCCCCTAACTGGCTTCCCTGTCTGCTCTTGTCCCTCTCCTGTCCTCTACCCCACAGCCCAAGGGACCACTTCTAAAGCTCACACGTACTCATGTGATTCCCTTGCCTAAACCCCTCGATGCCTCCTTATAACCTATAGGCCAAAGCCTAGATTCTTAGCAAATCCCTGGAGGCTCCCTGGTGTGGGTGCACCTGCCTCTGAGCACTGGCAGCGTTTGCTCTTCTGATGTCTCCTGCATACTGCACGCTCCCGCAAGCTTCCAAGCACCTGCTCAGGCTGTTCCCTCTGCCTGGAATGCAGTGGACAGGCTTCTTCACCAGATTAACTCTTGCTAACCCTTCCAGACTCCGCTCAGTTGTCAACCTTCTCAGGAATTTTTTCTGAACTTCCAGGTAGGACCATGAGGCCTTCCTTAGGTGGTCTCATGACACCTGGTGCTTACCTTGTACGTTTAGTATGGAAATAGTGTTGACTTCTCTGTCTAGTCCAGTGTGTAGTGAGTGTGTCCTTTGAAGTCAGTGAGCAAGTCTCATTCACACCTGTGTCTCCCACACCTGACACAGTGCCTGGCACAAAGTGGGCCCTCCGTAAAGGACTCATGCTGTCCATTTATCATGCGGCATTACTTTACAAAGGGTTATATCAATTTAAATTACCACCAGCCATGTGTAAATGAATTAACTTCAGTGTAACCTTACCAAATCTGGCTGTTATCAATCTTAAAATCAATGGCTATAAAATGCCCTACAATGTTTTAATTGCATTTTAAAAAAATAGACGTTTAGATTAAAATTGCTGATTCAGAACATCTCTTCTTGTATGGAGTATGTATTCATGTCCTTTGCCTTTGCATCGTCACCTGCAGTCTCATGCAGCTTCTTGACTCAGAATCATCAGCACTGAAGTGGGCTCGTCGAAAGTTGAGATGGCTTGGCTAGGCTCTGTGGTTTGGTTCCAGGTGCATTCACCATAGACAGCACCTTTGTTGTAGATGCCGTCGGTTTCTTATTTGGGAACCCTGCACCGGACGGAGAAAGAGAGGCCAAGGGGCCTCTTTGAGGCTACAGAGTTGAACCCGCATTTCCCATAGAACAAAATGCTTGGGTACAATCCAGAAAACAAAAACTTGTTTATGCAAAAACGAAAAATCCCCACAAAATCAAATCAGTTATTTAATGCAGTATGCCATGAATCCATACACATTTTAAATAAAGTGGTTTTAATTTTGTTATTCATTTTTTTCATGTGTCATTATGTCCTTTTTAATGTCCCTCTTTTATTTGTTGTGATTTTATCATTTTTATGGCAAAATTGCTTTACAACCAATTAGTTACCCGCAGAAATGTCTGTGGCAGAAATGCTCGGGGCAAAGATGCCTGCAGGGAAAACACCAGACTTGATGAGCTTTTGAGATAGGCACATCTCTGTGGCTTACCCCGGGTAATTTGGGCTCTCCCAGTTTTCTAAAGCCTCTGGTGATTCTGGTGCAGCCAGAATCCACAGGCCGATTTCGGGAACCTCGTGGCAGAGTGAAGGGCATTCTCAGCCTGTGAGCCACCAGAGGGAGACCATCCCAAAGGGGTGGAAACTCCGAGGTGTAGGTTCGGTTCAGCAATGCGGAAACTCACCCAAGACCCACGTCAGCCAACCTGGGAGCAGGCTGCCTGGTGGGCTGCAGGGGAGTCCTGCAGGGATGCTCAGCCCTGGTGCTGCCACTGAGTAAGCCCCGCGAAAGGGAGTGGAAGCCACCCTCGCAGAGGCCAGAGCGGTGAGTACACCCTCGGGCCTGGGGAAGGGCATCTTGGCTCTGCTCCCTGGTGGCTGTGTGACTTCCGGCAAGTTGTCACACCTGTCTAAGCCTTAAGTACTCCATCTGTAAAATGGGAGTAATAGAAATTCCTATCCCACTGAGTTTTTTCTTTTCTTTTTTCTAAAGATAACAACTTTATTGAGATATAATTCACACATTGCAAAATTCACCTGTTGAAAGCATATAATTCCATGGTTGTTAGTATTTTCACAGACTTGAACAACGGTCATCGCCTCATTGACTGATTTTGGAGATAAAATGAGACCATGCAAGGGAATCCTTTAGCCCAGCGCCAGGTGCATAGTGTGCACAGTTAACGCCAGGTATCATTGTTCTGACTGGATTCCGTGCCCCTGGCGACAGATGCTCGGGTGATAACCTCATGGGCCTCTTGTAGGGGACACTCAGGCCTCAGGGAGGGAGGCAGACTGAGGGAACTTTAGTTTTCTTCTCCCTTGTGGATCAGCGTGTTTGTAACAATATTTACTAATGTGCACCCATGTGCAAATCATGTAAAAAACTTTGTAACCCTTACAATAGCTATGTGAACGACGGTTCCGTTCTCATTTACCCCATTCTTCACAGGTGAACACTGAGCTTAGACAGGCCACGGCTCTTCCAAGATCAAGGTTCAGTGATCTCTTTAACCCGGGGTAGATAAACAAGTTTGACTGTTTGCCCTCTAGTTGTTTGAACACCATTTACGTTTGGAAACCATTGCAGCTTTCCAGAAAGGATAAGACTCAGGGAGAAAAAAGCTCCAAGAACAAAAATTGAGTTTAAGTTTATGTGATGAGCAGTGACCGGCCAGCTGCCCTCTCCCTGCACTTTGTCCTTTTTCACCTTCTCCTTTGCTTCTCTCAGGCATGCTTACCTGTCAAGGAGACACACTGGAGATGATGATTAAAGACTAGAGGGGAACTTTAATGAGAGAACAGCGAGCCTGGGGCAGGGAGGAGGTGGCATTCCAAACTCACTGTGAGCTTGGGCCCTTTGGTGTGCATTTGGTCCAGGAACTTCAAAATTCCCATGCTTCAGCAGGGCCCGGACCATCCAGCCGGTTATTTTCCTCTCAGCTGGTCAGTTTCCAGCTGCACGCACCGTCCCTGTACAGGGGCTCTGCTCTGTTGTCCCTGGCCCACACACATCCTGACTGAGGCAAGGGTGTGCATCTGCTGCAGGTACCTCTCCTCTTCCTGGGTGGGTGGGCTCCATGTTGCATCAGCCTCCTTGTTAGAGCAGGGTGGGGCCACCCAGTACTGGCCACTGGGACCCCCTACTATGGCCTGAGACCTGCCCTAGCCCCAGGCCTCGCCATCCCTCTATCAGGATGTCCACTTCAGATTGTGGTTTTACTATTCCTGACTTTCCACAGATCTTGGTGGGTCCCCTAAAACTGGCCTGTGTTCTGGCTCCCACTCTAAGTCCTGTGCTGGGCCCTCCCTTGTTTTAAAGTTGCCTTTCTGTTCCCCAGCTCCAGGCTCCTTAGCCTGGCCCCCTGATGTCACCTGTGAATTCTCCTGCTGGCTGTGTCTCATCTTTTTTTCTTTATGATTACATTTCCAGTAGGACCTGATAATCTATCTATTGAACATATAAGTTGTAAACATTGAAGGAAATGGATATTGCAAGAATGGATGTTGATGAGCTATTTGTTTTCAAAGACAGGATGATTTTTAAAAGTTTGTACGGTTTAGTTTCACCGAAACCTAACCTGTTAGAGAAACATAAGACCGATTTCTTTAGATTTGAAAAGGTACCAGAGGACTTAATTAAACATGCTGAAACTTTGCAAATTTCAGAATAGTTACCCTGGATATGTTCACCCCAAATCCGGTGCACAATTCTGCCACTTGGGTTTGATGTGTCTTCCCTTCCACTTAGGAATAAACTGTGTTTTAATAATCTGTAATAAAATGACTCCAGCCACGTTTGCCACTCAAAACCTGAATTTAGCCAGGTATTTATTTGTAAACACATCCCCTCAGATGGTTTGAATGGATTCAGATTCTCTTTGGAGGTATTTCAAATCTAAGGATTCACTTTTCAAAAATGTAGTGGTGGTTTCTCTCTGGGGAGACCAACCACTGTGGTGATAAAATGAAGGGAACGATAGCGGCCAGGCATCGACCGCACACGAGGCCGACTTGAGAAGGTGGCTAATGGTATAGGACCTTCCCCTCCTGGCCCTCCCTTTGTGGCCACTGGTTCTTGGCTGTCATCGTGAAAGCCCTGGGGACCCCGTTCCAGGAAATCGGCTTGTGCTCCGGAACTCAGCCACTCATCTGCCTGCTCTGGATTTCAACGTGTTCTCTATGTGGCCTCCTTTATGGACTGACTGTGTCCCCTGAAATCCATATGTTGAAGCCCTGACCTCCAATGTGACTGTGTGTGGAGACAGGGCCATTTGAGAGGTGATGAATGAAGCTTCAGTGATGTCATAGGATGGGACTCTAATCCAACGGAAATGTTGTCCTTGTAAGAAGAGGAAGAGACACCAGAGTTCTTTCTCTCCAGACAGGCATAGGGAAAGGCCACGTGAGGACACAGAGAGAAGGTGGCTGTCTTCCAGTCAGGAAGACAGTTCTCACCAGAAACCTAACTTGCCAGCACCTTGATCGTGAACTTCTAGCCTCCAGAATGAGAAAATAAGTGTCTATTGTTTAAGCCACCTAACCCTTGGTATTTTGGCACGACAGCTCATGCAAACAAATACAGCCTCCTCATGGGTTTCCTTTTTGACCCTCCTCCCCAGGACAGTGTGTTAGTTAGTTTCTCAGGGCTACAGTAACAGGTTACCATAAACCTGGTGGCTTAAAACAACAGATATTTATTTTCTCACCGTTTCTTAGGTCAGAAGTCCGAAACCAAGGTTTTGGCAGGGTCACACTTCCTCTGGAGGCTCGAGGGGAGATTCCTGTCCTGCCTCTTCCAGCTCATGGTGGCTCCATCATTCCTTGGCTCGTGGCAGCATCACGGTCTCCTCTCTCAGTGATCTCCTGCCTCTTACAAGAACGTTTGTCATTGGATTTAGGGGCCACGCAGATAATCCAGGATAATCTCATCTCAAGATGCTTAATTATATCTGAAAAGAGCTTTTCCCAGAAAGATCACACTCAGAAGTTCTGACGGGTAGGATGTGGACCTATGTTTGGGAGGCCGCCATTCAAACCACTATTGACAGGTTATTTTATCTAACACAAATGATGACAAACATAAGGCTGCTTCATGATAGATAGCCATGCTCTTCCCACACACAGGAGCGTATGTAATCTTACAGATGCTGGGAGAAGTAGCTCTTGTTATAATCTCCATTCACAGAGCGGGAAGGGAGTTAGAAGTGACTTGCTCAGGGGCACACACTGAACAAATCATGAGGCTACAGTTTAGTCCAGAATTTCCTGCCTTCAAATTCCGTGTCCTTCTCACCCTACCCCATTGTTTCTCAATCTGTGTTGATGAAACGATAACAATACTCTTAAAAGCAGTAACTATGAACTGTATTGAATCCTTACCCTGGGCCTGGCACCGTGTGGAGAATTTTACTGGCATTTCCTCATTTAACCCTCACCACAACTCTAAAAGGTAGGTGCTATTGTTATGTGTATTTCAGAGTTGAAGGAACCGAGGCATGGAGAGCTGGAGCTGGTTGTCCAAGCTCCCCAGCTGGGCACATGGCACATGGGTTTGAATTCGGCTCTGGTTCAGTCCCAAGCCCCAAGTCTCAATCTGTGTTAGCCGCTTCCTTAAAAGGATAATTCAGTACCCGAACATTTGCAAGTAGCTATGGAATCAAGACCTCAATAGCACACGGATGAACAATGAACAGGCTGGGTTTTGGAGTTAAGCCTGAAGTCTATTCTCTCTGTTTTTTTGAGTCTAAAGAGGCAGCAAAATATAATGGTTAAGGGCACAGGCTCTGGAGATAGTCTGTCTGGGTTTGAATCTTTGTTCTACCAGTTACTCTCTTCATGACATTGAAGAGGTAACTTCATCTTCTGGTCTCAGTTGCTCCATCAGTAAAATGGGAGTGATCCTCATTGTATATACTTTGTGGGGTAGGGTGGCTACATGGGTTTTGTAATACTTGTAAAGCTTTTAGAATAATGCCTGATGGATGTGATAAGGGCTATTTGAGTATTAAATTAAATTGGAACCCAAAACATCAACCTCCTAGAATCTCAAGACAGGAGTAAGACACACCTTAGGGAACACCCGACAATGTTCAATGTAAAAACTCCTAACACAGTGCTTGGTTCAGTGCAGTAGACAAAAGGGATGACTGTTATTTTTATTATATGTGGTGTTGAAGGTTGCCTTGATCTCCTTTCTGGTCTTCCTTTGGTAAAACATGGTAGCACAGGAGAGAAAGCCCTCACACTTCCCATCCACTTGGCACAGAAAAGCAGAGTTGTCCGGGGTGATTTTAAGGTAGGCAATTTGCATGACCAGAGTTCCTGTTACAGGAGTTAGGTTACTGGCATGAAACTGCGGAGGACCTAGAGGAGGTGTCTAGTTCTCCAAAGACCCTCACATCCTCGCAGCACATAGGCTGGCTCTGTTGGGCCAGATTTCTAGCTCCCTCCTCCAAAATGCACCCAGGCTCTTGCAGAGTGTGAGAAAATGATTCTCAGGGCTCTGTGCGGAAGACAATCCTAGGGCATGTTTGTACTTTATTTTATTTATTTATTTATTTATTTATTTATTTATTTATTTATTTATTTTCTCCCTTTTTTTTTCTTTTAAGATTTTTTTAAAATTATATTTTATTGATTATGCCATTACAGTTCTCCCATTTTCCCCCTTCATTCCCCTCCACCCTGCACACCCCCTCCCACCCACACTCCCCCTCTTTAGTTCATGTCCATGTGTCATAACTTCTTTAGCTTCTACATTTCCCACACTACTCTGGCCCTCTCCCTGTCTATTTTCTCCCCACCGTCTATGCTACTTATTCTCTCTACCTTCTCCCCCCGCTCCTCCCACTCCCCTGTTGCTAACCCTCGATGTGATCTCCATTTCTGTGGCTCTGCTCCTGTTTTAGGTGACTGCGTAGTCTGCTTTTGTTTTAGGTGTGGATGTTAATAACTGAGTTTGCTGTCCTTGCATGTTTGTGCTATAATATCTCATTGTTCGCCCTGAGGTTCTGGGATCTGGAGCCTATCCACCTCGTCTGCCTCCAGCAGAGTAAAGATACTCTGACTTCTCTTTTCAGCTGAGCACTGACTGCTCTCCCACCATTAGGCTCTGAGCTTCGTGAGGGCAGGAGCTGGGCACAGGTGAGGTGCTTAGTGAATGAACGTTTCCAGAATGGAATTGCACGTGGGTGGTTCAGGCCTATCCAGGTTTCCAGAGTGAATGAGCAGGCTGGCTTCGTGGGTGTGAGACCACGGTAGTTGTATGGGGCCTCATGCCTAGAAAGGTCCTGAACTTGGTTTAGTCCTCTGCTGTCTTGAAATTCTTAACAATTTTTGAATGAGGGGACTGGCCCATTGTATAGCCCTCGAGAGCGCCGAAGGCCTGATGTGTCCTTTGGGTGGTGGATACCTAAAAAGATGTAGAGAAAAAAAGTTTCACATTTTAACTTGGTCAGTGTTTTCTTTATCAGGTATGCCCTTGGTTCCATAATTGGAAAGTGCCCCCCTGCCTTCCCAAGATGATACGAGTATCTGCTCATCTTTTTCATTAGTTATGGGTTTATTTCACTTATCTACCAACCAGAGATCGCACTGCCTTTTGCCAGTCAGGCAGTTATTATTTTGCTCAAGAAGGAAAACAATACAGGGGGACAAACACACAGTCTGGCCTGAGTGCCGCAGCTAATGGGAGGAGAGGCTGGATTGGATGGCTCACACCAGGGACTACCCGTGGAGGTCAGAGGTCCCGGCATGCAGAAGGACTAGTCCTCATTCCTGGCATTGCCCTGCCAGCTTGGCTCCGTCTGAAACACAGAGAGACGTGTTGAATTAGGGAACACTGGAGGCAGAGGGACCTGGTTTGAGTATCATCTACTCCAGCACGTACAATTTCTGGGAATTTGGGCATAATGGAGTGAGAAAGACACAAGGTCTCTACCCTCGCAGAACTC
>PVKM010045016.1:0-12068 GCA_004027735.1 Carollia perspicillata
TTGCCTAGTTTATCTGCACGCGAATGTGTGTCCACAGTTGGCCAACTGCCCTGCGTGCCTTGCGTGCTCTGCTCGTCTCCTCCCGTCTCCTCCCTGCGTCTGGGGTCTGCAAGCTCCACGCCACCTAGGGCCAACCGGCGCTCCCGAGCCTGGCAGCCACCTCGTTTTTCCTGCCGCTTTATCTCTCCGCCGCCTGCGGACTCCGCCCCTCTTACCGGTTGGGTTGATTGTCCGTGGACTTCCACATTTCAAATTCTCTGTGTTCTGGTTGTGTTATTGTTTATAAATATTTGTTGTCCTTAATTTTGGTTGTGAGAGGAGGCACAGTGCTTCCATCTACACCTCCATCTTGGCCGGAAGTCGTGAAACTATTTAAATTCCTTTGCTAATTCTAACACCTGCGTCAGACTGAGATTGGGTTCTATTTGTTTTCTTATTATGGGTTGTATTAGTTCAGTTCTCAGCATGTGTGGTGATCTTCCATGATATGCCAGCTATTTTGAATTTTACCTTTTCAGGATCTGATGGTTTTTGTATTCCTGTACATGTTTTTGAGTTCTGTTCTGAGATACGGTTACTACAAAATAATTTGATATTTTGGGGTCTTACTTTTCAGATTTTTTAGGTAGAACCAGAGCAACATTTAGTCTGGGGCTAATGACTCTCCGCTACTGAGACAAGATCCATCTGAGGACTCTACCCCGCTTTCCAGTCTGACTGGGGGGAATAGGCACTATTCCTGGCCCTGAGTGAGCACCGGCCCAGCCCCCTCCAACCCTCTCAGGTCGTTCTTTTCCTGACCTCGAGTAGTTTCCTCACACAACATGCACCCTCAGTCCTCTGTAGAATACTCCAAGAGGACTGACTACCCACCGGTCTTTGGAATGGTCTCTCTGTGCAGTGATCTCCAGTCCAGTACTCTACACTGGGCACTATAATAGCCTCGGCTTCCTTGGACTCTCAGCTCCATCTCCTTCGTGCAGGGAATCCACCTGCTCCCACCTTGGTTCTCCCTCCCCGTGCTGTGGCCTGGAAACTCTCTCAAGGCAGTGGCATGGGTCAGTGATGGGGCTCCCTTCATTCCCCCACCTCCTCAAGGATCACTATTCTTTTCTGCTGATTTTCAGTGTCTTGAAACTGTTGTTTTATATATTTTGTGTAATTTGGGGGGGGTGTTTCAAGAAGTAGGGTAAAGGAGGTGCTTGTTACTCCATTGTTGCCAAAAGCAGAAATCCTGAGAAAGTGTTTTCTAAAATTTTTTTTTGGAGGGGAAGGGAAGGATCGAGGGAGAGAAATATCAATGTATGGTTGCCTCTCATGTATCCCCCGCTGGGAACTGGCCTGCAACCCAGGCCTGTGCCCTGACTAGGAATCGAACCGTGATCCTTTGGTTCGCAGGCCTGCACTCAATCCACTGAGCTATATACCAGTCAGGGCCTGAGAAAGCATTTTAAGGGGCCCGCATAACTGGCTACACTACCCATTCTGTTCAGAGAACAACTTAATATAGGAACTTCTGTTTCCTGA
Organism: Carollia perspicillata; assembly: GCA_004027735.1. Taxonomy (NCBI): domain Eukaryota; kingdom Metazoa; phylum Chordata; class Mammalia; order Chiroptera; family Phyllostomidae; genus Carollia; species Carollia perspicillata. The sequence goes on from PVKM010045016.1 coordinate 1,528, forward strand.
GTGCCTTCCTTGTGCCAGGCAATATGAGAATTCACTCATAGGACATATTTATTGAACAGATATCACGTATGAGGGATTGTTCTGGGCAATGAAAATACACCATGGTACAAAACAGATTTTAAAAATCTTTATCCTTATGGTGCTTATGTTCTACCTGAGAGAGAATTAACAAAAATAATAGTTTAGTTATATAGCACATTAAAGGATAATAACTGCTATGGAAAACTAAAGAGCAGGTTAAGGGGTGTCAGGAGTACTGGAGAGGGAATTAACGACTGCAGTTTTCCCTCGGGAAAGGTAGCATATTTGAGCAAAGACTTGAAGGAGTTGAGGGAAGGAGCCGTGGGACGTGTGGAGGAAGAGCAGTCACACAGAGGAAGCTGCCAATGTGAAGACCCTAAAGCAGGAGCGTGCCTGGTGTGTTCAAGAAATCATAAGGAGATCTGCGTTGCTAGAGCAAAGACCAAGGGCAATGGTAGTAGGAAATGAGGTCAGCAGGGTAACTGGATTGAATAGGGTCTTCCAGGCCATTGTAAAGACTTTGGCGTTCGCTGTGAGTGAAGAGAGGAGCCATTACAAGGCCGGAAGAAGAGAAGGTTTGTGATTTGATATATGTCTTAAAAGAATGATTCTGGCTGCTCTCTTGGGCAGAGATTGTAGGGTGACGGGTGGAAGCAAGAGACTGATTAGGAGACTGTGAATGAATTCAAATGAAAGATTATAATGGTTTTGCTCATGGTAGAAACAGTAGAGATAGAGAGAAAGTGGATGTCGACATATTTCAAAGTTCGCACTAACTACATTTCCTGGCATAGCCAATGTGCACATAACAGAAAGAGAAGAGTCAAGGACATAGTCAAGGTTTTTGACCACAGCAACTGGAAAGACAGAACTAACAGATGAGAAAGACTGAATGCAATGAAATTGGGGGAAAGATGATGAGGAATTTAATACTGGACGTAATTAAGTCTAAGATGTCGGTTGGACATACAAGTGGGAATACTAAGATAGACAGTTGGATATATGAACCTGGAGTGCATGGGAGAGTTCTAAGCTGGTAGGTCAGGTAAGATGAAGACTAAGAACTGACCTGAATTTTAGCAAAGTTGAGATCTTTGGCGAGTTTAAAACTCAGTCCTCTTTTGAAGGCTAAGTGTCAGGATGGGTGAATTTTAAAATGCGCCTACAAAGTGAGAACTAGTCAATGAAAGTCTTTTCTTCCATCTTGCCAGATTGCTCATTCCATTAGTAAGAAATGCAGCTAAACATGCAAGGCAAGATAGATAGACACTGAGTTTCACATCATTTATTTTTACAAATTTTTATTTTAGTCAGATGGGGGGGTGCTTTGGTTGTAATGCCTGCCTCAGTCATCTAGACTCATTCTAACGACTGTGTTAAATCTATTTTTCCCGAGTTTGTCTCCCAAAACCTATAAAACTGGCAAAATCATAACTGTTGCAATTAATAGAGAATTCTTCCTCTTCTAGATTTGAAGACTAAATAAAATAAAGAACAGACAGTTACATCCCTACTTTTTTATTATACCTTTTGAAATAATTTGTGTATACCTTTTAAATAATTTCAAGTGCCACAAAAATAGTGTTAATAGCTCAAAATCAAAAGTAAAAAAAAACAACCTAGGTATAATTTTTAAAATCTTTTTCTCCTCAAGCGTTTTACGATGGGATAATGAGACAGATGTCTCTCAACTGGAAGGACATTTTGACATGGTTGTGTGTGCTGACTGGTAAGTACATAAAAATCATGAAACTCCTGTTAGAAAAAATAGCTTTGCTGGAGTAATTGGGCTGTGCCGCTTTGCTGACGGCTAAGCAAAGTCAACAAATGAAGCACAAAGCCACCTTAACCTCAACAAATTAATATTCATCTCCATGTGACAGTTATAAGGTAGTCTTCTATCACAGAGTAACTTCTACCACATTATTTCCCAAAGATTGATTTTGAGAAGCATTTCCATTTTCTGGAATTGCCTCTGTTTCATGCTTGACGTATCAGTAAATGGACGACTTAGGCAAATTGCAAATAATTATGGCTCGGAGAGGAATAGTCTGGAGAAAAAGGAGTTTATCAACACAAACAGCTCAATTAGCTTACTTCTTAGGGGAGATCAGACTATTGATATGAGGGGACATGTGAGTGCGGGCGTGCACACACATGTGTACGCTCCAGCAAGTAAGCACATCTGTGACAATCCTAAGGGAAATAGCGTTTCTCAAAAATCTGTGTTTGCTATTTAATATTTTTAGTGTATGTAATTCATATTTAATTACATATAGAACAAGAATTATAAAATTATGTCTTATTGTTATGCAAAGAGTAATAGTGAAGTCTCAGTCAGATGCCTGCTTTTGAAAAATAATTTACATATTTCGTCTTCTCTTTTAACCCCATGTACTTACTGTTAATGAAGGTCTGATCCTAAGTTACAGGATAAATATGTATCAAACATTAATAATTATTTCAACTAATCTTAATGTATCTTCTTTATGCATGGTGGATAATTGTTTCAGCATAGGGGAAACATTGACAATTCACAAGTATTTTCTCTGTTAAGAGTAAGATTTGTATTTTTTTATCACACTGTAGATTTGAAAACACAAGTTCAGATTCTAAAGAAGATGTCTTATATTAATAAGCCCAATCATAAGATCCAGAACCCAGAGAAGACCTTCCCTATGAGAGAGTTGAATGAGTGGAATGAAATTTTCAGGAAGTCTATTATCATTATCATTATCATTATCATTATTATTTTTTTAATACACTTTTCAATGGGTAACTTTTCTACCTGGTAAAATTAGATTGGCTTTCTTTTTTCTTCTGATAAACACCTTTCAGTAAAAAAAAAATTATTTTGTCTTATTTTTAGCTTGAGATTTGCTAGTTTTCCATGGCCCTTTTAGTGTCTTTGAACCCCCTTTAAGAAAACCTATTTCAAAGAAGGGAGAAACAGATTTTGGATTAATCGTTGATGTGGTGTCTCAATATGTCAACCCTCCTCTAATCAAAAATAAGGAAATAAAATCTTACCATATGATTTGGCCAAGTAATTTAGTAAATGCCTTTCCTCACCAAATATGAGAAAAGACCCTCCGGGTCTCATGGCACAGATGAAGATAATGCGGGCAGGATTAGATCAGATTAAGCATGAAAGCCAGATCAGAGAGCTTCGGAAAGAGGGAAGGAGGGCAGCGTCTTCTTGGAGGTTCAGACGGGGGTCGCACAGGGACGGGCTCTGATCGTGTGGGGAGAGTCAGGTCAGGCCATGAGACTCAGATCAAACTTGTCCTTTGCACAGAATATCAGAACAGCTTGTCTTTTTCATACCTTGTGACAAGGACACTCACACCATGTCATCCTATTTGTACCAGAGAGACAAGCAGAGGAAGTAAGATTTAAGCTCTTCTCTGATTAATGTCCTCAGGTTAAAAATAGCCACACAACATGCTTGAAAAGAGTCTTTTCTCCCTAGTCAACCACAGGATCACACACAACTGGCATGCATAAATGCATACTCACTTCAGGCTCTTGTCACACATACATAACATAACACAGTGTATACACACACACACACACACACAGGCATATTCCAAACACATGCACATCTGGTGGCTCTATGAGAATTTATGAATTCAAATGAACTAAATATACCAAGTTTCATTTTATAAATGGCTTTTCTATGCATGAATTAAGTTTTTTTTCCTGGAGTTCCAAGTGCCAGAATGTCAGCCTGTTTATAATTTCCCATTAGGAAATGTGAAACATTAAGCCACGCTCACTGCGATGCTAATATTATTTCCCAAAGAAATGCTTTGGTAATGGTCTCTCTTCATATTCACAGGACAGGTAAGCTGCTTAGAAACTTAGAAAGTACAGTGATGTTTATACTGGGTGTGCTGTGCACAGAGCAGTGACGCACAGGGGTCCGTGAGGTCTTCACATCCTATAGGTTTGGCGCACCTCTCTCAGAGTTTCCGCCTGGATGCTGCTTCTGGGGGCAGGGGCATGAAGCTTAGGGGGTTTTTATTTTTATTTTTTTTACAATGTCACAGAGGAGGAAAAGAAAGCTTCCTTTAGACAGTACCTCCAAAGTGAAACCTGAAATACTAAGTGCCAAACGTAAGTGCCCCACTTAAAGAGATGACTTGTCTCACCACAGCCGTTAGTCACTGCCCATCAGAGATCTGGGTTAGACCACAGGAACGCGAAGCAAGAGTCAGAGTTCAAATGTGAGGTACATGGATCAAACTCTTACTGAAGCACTTCCAGCAAGGGGGGCATTGTCTGGTCCCCTGAAGAGCTAACCAGTGGTACTGCTCGATCCCACCTACATGAAAACGAGCTCCATTCACGAACCTGTTCCAAGCCCACACTGTGGTTCAAGGAAAACGCACGTGATTACAACAAGCGGTGATATGTTTATGTCCTGAAATCATTCACATCTTCGTATATTTATATTCAAACATTCATAAACCTGTGGGCACTGGGGGAAATAACTTATTTCCCAGAAGAGACAGTCTCTGGGTTCACATCTAAATTATTAGCTCGACTAGATTTATCAAATAAAAAGGCAAGCTGAAAGCTAGTTATTATTTCACCATTCAGCATTTTTGACAATGAAATACAGTTTCACGGTTCAACAGTTCCTAAATAACTTGTAAAATGTCAACTCTGAAACAAACAGAAGGGAAAATCGAGGTACAGTCCCACCTGCAGAAGGATGCTGTTGACAAGCATCAGAATATTAGAGTGTTGAACTGCAGACGAAGGGAAAAACTGCCTGTTGAGTTCCTTGGTCGACGTGTTTAGTGTTGAATGTAAGTTCCGTTCCAATAGGATGCAGTCCAGCCTGGTCCTTGCTGGGTTTAGAATGGCAAGTGATTGTTCATTTGAAGCCCACCTTTGCAGACTTCTGTTCAATCACAGTAATCTAAAGGTCTGGAAGTAAGATTTTTTTTTTAATCCAATGAATGCTTGTATTCATTGTTTGTTGGCTTTCCAGCTTATTGTAGCTGTACAGAAATAAAAATCATTTTGTACACTCGGATTCTCTAAAGACTTGGAAAGCGAGTATGACATGCCACCCATTGCCTGACATGTGGAACTAGGGGCGTAGGACGGCCAGCGACGCCTGTGCGCGCCCGCAGCCTGAGACTAGACTAGGGAAAGAGGGGAAGGTGCTCCCTCCCTTGCTCTCTCGGCACTTTTACTGCGTACACTGGATGGCTTCTATTTTCTTTTATTTTTACTTTACTCTTCATGATTTTTTAAGTTTACTTTTTGTGAAAAATTTTTTTTTCTCAGAAAGGTCTCTAGAATTTCTTTGTTTTCTTCCAGATGCTGTAATCATGGGTATTTCTAAATCACAACCCAAGGAACTTTACATCTGAAAAGATATTTCACCCAAATGTAGTCAGCCCTTTCCCCTCTCATCTGAGGAAACTCAGTCCCAAAGAATATATACAAATTGCCAAAGATCTTACAACTAAGGAGCAGAGCAAGCGAGATCGGAATAGGGCATCAGTGCCAGCCTCCACACGATCAGTTGGTGGCTACTGATAGAGGCCATTCTTCCGCTGAAAGTTCATCTAAAACAGCGAACCTGGCACATTTCGCCTTGCAAATTACACAGAGGTCTTCCTTTTTGTGAAAAGTGACAGGAAATGCCTCCTTATCCTCTGCACTAATTAATTTCCCTGTGAGAGGAGTTGTAAATGCTTTGTGCAGAGCACAAAGCTGACTGATTCCAAGGGAGGGACGAAAGTGGCCCAGCACCTTTCTTTTGTTGTAAAATCTGTGATTCAGGTGAAGGGAACAAAGCAAGTGTTGATTCCACAAGCGAAGTATGGAGAGGTGTGCGTGGGTGCACGTGTGTCCGTGTGCGTGTGTGTTTTAATGGCCAAACTAGACTGTCAGTGCATTCTGATCAGTAACCGAAGGGAGAGTTGAAATGGTATCTCCATCCCAATCACTGACCCACTCAGCCTTTTTAAATAGATCCACTTAAGCTACTGCTGTTCTCGGAGTCCATTAGGACTTATTTAAGGGGTGAATTTTCAGGAGATTATATATCACTCCCACTAAAGCACATTGAAATTGCTCATAGGACGTATCCTACAAAGCGTTATGAATTCTCCATCAGAACTAAGGAGAAAGGTGAGCTTGCTTGGAATAAAGACCACTTAGAGAACTACAAGAATCACTTTTGGGAAATTTGATTTGGAGTGCTGAAGCAGGCAACATTACCTTTCAAATAACTGTGTTTGGAATGTGCACCGTGTGCTAAGCCGCATTTGCTGGTAAACTGTGATGTTAATGTCTTTGTTGCTATCGCCAACATGAAGGAGAAATAGTACCGTATAAGGTTATGTTTTAAACTCCGCTTTTAAGACGGTGTTTATTTATTCTAACAATCTCACCAGCTCTGAGGATGCACAGGGTAAACTGAGCACGGTCTTCTGCTCAGTGCTGTGTCTCCCCGCCAGCTGCATTTCCTACAGGCCTGAGAACCGTACAGAGACTCTCCCACAATCACAGCCTTCTGAAAAAACAAAGCCAGCAGGCTTGGTTAGGAAAACTTGGTATCATTACCTGACTAAAAGAATAAGGTACACAGTCCTGAAGAGAAAAACATTTAAAGCACTTAGACACAGTTTGATTTCTTTCTTATCAATCCTTAATGGTTATCAATTGCTGGTTAATATGCCTTCCATGCAAACTTTATAGCATTTGAATTAGCATTCTGTGCTCTAAGATTTAAGTATTTGTTTATGGAGTGATAAGACAACTCTCCCACGGGTGGTAAATAGGTTAGCCCGATTGATGGATGGAATGGGATGAGGTTCCCATTCTAGATATGATTTCTAGCTCAACTTAAGAATATTCTTTTTCCAGTGCTCAGCGCATCCATGTACAGGACCTTCTACTAATCGCGACATGGCGAAACCCAGGCACTGACTTCTTGGAAAGGTCTCATAAACTGCTCTCCCCACTTCCGCTTCTCAAATGAGAGAAACGGAAGAGAACCTAGTCTGGTGAAACATGCAACCTAAATGTTGACTCTTCCTTACTGGAAAGGAGTGCATGCAGCCCATTTTAGGGCCACCGAGACTAACACTCTACAGAAGCGCCTCCATTTCAAGGACGGTGTTGGTCTGCCAGTCAGGCAGTACGCAAATATTTATCGAGTCCCTTCTATGTGTGTGTGGACAGACAGGAAGCTCCTTGTGGGCAAGACCTTTGTCTTATTCATAGCTTGTTTCTAATGCTAGAACAACCCCTAGTATGTAGTAGGTGACAACAAATATTTATCAACTAACGTATTATTAATTTGTTACCCACCATAGCCACATAGGTGGGCCCTTATTGATAAAGACACGGAGGCCTCACGGGAAGTGGCTTGTCCAAGGTGGCAGAGCAGAAAGGTCAGAGCCAGAGCTCTGTCAAACCATGAACTGTGCTCCCGTTTGCTGAAGCGCGGCTCTACACAAGGGCTTTCCCACTGGCAGCCGATACTCACCCTTAGCTGCAAGGGGGACGAGGCTGGGCCCTAGAGTAGGCAGCACTCACTCATGCTGCACCAGGAGCAGGGAGGCTAAATCCGAGGGGCCTGTACCAAACTGCAGCATTAGAAATGGGAGTTGGGCCCCCACTTAGGCTCCTCGTCTGATGGCTGATGCACAAGGCCGCCCGGTGTTCTAGCCTGTGAGTCCCAGATAAGGAAATTTTGTCCCAAGTTTCCGAGACAGGGCCTGGTGAGACAGGGTCAGACTGACCCAGCCAAAGGGATGACAGAGCAACAACAGAATTTCTCGAAAGAGCCGAGGATAACAAGAAAGATGGCAGTGAACTGGGAAGAAACCAACCTGGAGATCAAGGCGGGTGGGGAGTGGCACGTGGAGTCCAGAGTTGCCATGGTCTCTGTGACACATCACCTAGACCACATCTTTGTTTTTAGAGCCATTGAGCCCTAGGTCACTGGTTGACTCCAACCTCAGTGCTGTTCCTACCCACTGAAGACCATCATGTCCCTGAGATCTCCCTGCAGTTTGGCTGTAATGGAGCTGTAATGGAGCTGGTGGTTTGTTTTTGGAGGGTGGCCTCACAGCCCCCCAGGTGTGCAGAGGGCCCACCTAGGTCTACAGAGACTAATCTCTAATGACAGGAAAGGCTGAGAGAGCTTCATCTCAGCCTGATGATTCTCTCAAACAGAAGCTTAGAAAGTGTCCCCATGACGGTGACATGTAGCCCAGTCGTGTATGAGTCTGGCCCACTGCACGTCCATGGCTCGGCTTTGGTTGCACCACTGATCACAGTATCTCTTTTTGTTTCTTCCAGTAAGACACTTGAACAGAAGGAAACAATTTCTCTTTTTTAGTGTTGAGTAAACGTGTGTCATTAGCCTTGTACTTATCTCCATTAGTATCGTTAGACTTGAAAACTCAATTTAATCTGGATTCTCTTCTCTTCTCAATGTCAGCCTGTTTCTGGACCAGTACAGAGCCAGCCTTGTTGATGCAATAAAGAGCTTACTCCAGCCCTGGGTAAGTATGTTTCTATTTTCTCCCGAACACTGGCTTCAGAATAATTAGTCTGTATACAGAGATGGAGAGAGTAATGGAATGGCAGGATTAATGTCATGTAATACTTTAATACTTATTATGTCCAACTTCAATTGGGCCTTCTGATCTACCAGATTCTTTCCTAATCATAACTAGGGAACTTCTTACCCTTGGCCTTCTGATAAGGAACACAGTGGGTAGTAAAATAAATGAAAGCACTTCAAAGATAGTGTGAGATTATTTTTATCAAAGAATTTCTTGAGTCTTTTCCTTTGATAACAATATCTTCATATTAAAGTAGAAGTATGATATTGAAAGTTTTCCATTGACTTCTGTCATTTTAAATCCCTTCAATGGTAACCTTTGTCACTGGGTTATTTATTTATTGCAACAGACTTTTTTCTTTCTATTTCTGTTTATATTAAAGAAAAAGGACTTCAGATGAATCTGTGTATTAAAAGTTCTTTGCTTTAAAAGGAAGCCATTATTTATATATTATAAACATTAGGTCACAATGAAGCCAAGCGTGGCATAAAATATTGTGCACATTTTTACATTTATATATCCATTTATGCCTGTGAGTAAATTACAGAGTTTGTATCCACTCTTATTTTGTTGGGCCGCTATACTAAGCTAGGAGGTCCTGCAGCCTAAACGGAGAGTTAATATGCGTCTATTTAAAGTAAGAAAGCGAGTTTAAATCTCATGCATTAAAAATAAAATCCTGTAAGTATGTAAGGTTCTTGCTGTACCATCGAATTTAAAATAGGTTAACAATGTTAATGCAGTCTCTGACAGGAACTCACATTTGAGAAAAGACTGCGGAGAGAGAGAGTGTGTGTGTGTGTGTGAAGTATTTTCTAAAGTTTTGTTTCTAAAGTCTTTTTAAAAAGAGGGTTTGCTCTTGTCATCTGAACTCAGTGAGACTTATAGACTAATACCTTTCAGTATTTCTTTTATATCTGTTTTCACATTGAAGTTTCCTCGAGCAATCTGATAATCATCCTTTGCCTTACACTGTTGCTTTTGATTTTGTTATCTCTGTATACAATAGCTCGGAGACTTTAAATAGGCCCCTTAGAGGAGAGACCATAGCTTTGTAAGCAGTAATCAATTAAAGTAGATTGGCCTTCTCCGTTCCCTCTGCGAGGTGGGCAGCAAGTCTTGAGGCGAGAAAGGGGCACGCTCCAAGCTACTGATGGCTGCTGCCCTGGTTGGGTGCGCAGCGCAAGTGGAGGGTAGAAAAAGGAATTTGGGGCCTCTTCATTCCCTCTGTGAGCATTGGGTGATTCCCATGAGCATTTGCAAGATCAGGAGCTTCAGAGAGGGCACCAAGACTCTCAGATGTACAGGCCTCTGAGGAAATGCATCATCCATAAATACAATGCGTCAAGGACTCCTCGGTCCCACACCAAACAAACAGTACCTCACTCTTCGCTGTCACCCCCTCAAAGCCTATTAGTGGCACATACTCCATTTTGCAGCAGATTTGCATAATTTACCCCCGCTACGAATAGACCTCAGTGCAGATTGGACTGGAATCGCTAGCATTTCTTAAACCTGGAACCACGCTCCTCCCTTGCCTGAAGTTGGCTCTACACTACAGCCCTCCTCCGGACAGCTGATACTCACCCTTAGCTCCCAGCAGGCTGAGGTGGGGCCATGGAGTAGACAGTGCTTTCTCATGCTGGGTGAGGAGCGGGGAGGAAGACGAGATCAAAGGGGCCTAGACCACGCTGCAGCATTAGCAATGGGAGTCAGGGGCCTGGCTTAGGCTCCTCATTCACAAGGCTGCCAGGTGTTCTAGCCTGAGGGGCCAGGGGTCCACTGTAAGTGGGGGGAGTCCAAGTTTTGGATAGCATATGTACATTCCAAAATTACCATCCAGGAAACTCATCCTTATTGGGAAGTCCAGGGAAGCATAACACTTGCACCACTACCATCCCATCACCACCCCCC
>PVKM010045017.1:0-12073 GCA_004027735.1 Carollia perspicillata
ATATAGAATTCACATTTCCATCAGCAAGGTATGAGAATATCCTTATAAGTATTCATCACACTTGTTAAATTCATTAAAAGTCTGACTGGTATAAAATAATACCTCATATTATTTCTGAGTTTGAGCATCTCTTACACTTTGTTGAAATTTTGAATATGTTCTTCTGCAAATAATCTACTCAAATTTTTTACATACATTTTCATTAACTAGTGCAGTAGAATATTCACATGGGATTCTTCCTGCTAACAGTTTTGGCTGAGATGGTGAAACTGAGAACATTAGAAACTACCCCACATTCCAAATCAAAATACCAGTTCTCCTATGCAGGACTTAAAAGGAGTTAGTAAAAACTCGTTCAATACCCATGGCTATGCTTCTACCTTGGCTCCCAGAGCTCCAGGGACTCAACACAAAAAGATCTGCCTCCTCCTAAGTACCTGTGTGCTTGCACCATGTTTAACAAATTGGGAATGGGTTTGGGAAATTACTGTGATGTGTGGTGATCGTATTGGGGTGGGAGGGAAGAGGTGGGTGGGAGTGATTCAGGAGTGTTTGCTGTTAATACTATCTATCTTGTTCTAGCTTGACTAAATAAACTAAGCAGTTAACATTGAAAGAAAAGAAAAAGAAAAAAACTGGTTCGATAGACATTAATACATCATCCAGGTCCAGGATCTTTAAAAAAGCTAAGAGTGTACTACAAGTTTAAAGAGACGAATAATGAGAGGTAAAGAAGTGACCACTTGAAGCAAAGATCAGACAAAAAGAAAGATTTGAAAATGGTATGCTACTGGTTTTGAAGATGGAAGATGGGGGCCATGAGCCAAGGAATGTGAGCCCCAAGACAAGGAAATGGATCCCCCCAGAACCTCCTGAATGCAGCCCTACCAATACGTTGATTTTAGGACTTCTGACCTCCAGAACTGCACCTTAGTGCTGAACTGGGGAAGTCTGTCATATATCAAGAGGCCAGTGGAGAAACAAGAGTTGAAATAAAAAAAATCTGTTCATGGTCAATATATTTTCATTATATAGATAATACCCAAAGACACTAATACAGCAGTGATGGAGTTATTGATCAGGGTTTCCACACTGAAGACTGCCTGAGTCCAGGATATTACTTGAGTCATCTCTTATTTCCCCTACAGCAAGCAAGGCAAGATAAGGAAGAGGTATTCCATTGTGTACAAACTCCTAACTTCTATGCTGGCAAAAGTGTGTTTAACTCACATCATCACTATGGATCTTCATCAAAAAGAAATTCAAGGCTTTTTCAACTTACCTGTGGACAACCATAGAGCCTCATTTTTCCTGCTTCAGTATATCCAACAAGAAATTCCAAATAACAGAAATGCAGTCATTGTAGCTAAATTTCCTAAAGCTCCGAAAGGGCCCAGTCATATGGTGAGAAACTCCATCTGGGTTTAGCTGTAATTCATGGAGAGGCTCAATCTACAGTGCTGGTCATGGATGATGGTTATCACTTCCACAATGGTCAAGAATGCAACTTCCACCTGGCCTGGAGTTGCTACTGATGATGGCCAAAGAAAAGTCACCAATAACTGTAGCTGGAGACATTGATGGGAGCATCACAATCATAGTGGATGACATTATTGAATGTGTGCAGTTTTGTTGCTGCTGTGGAGATCCTGAAAGACAGAGGCATTTACATGATCCATCTATGTCATGGCCACTCTGGCATTCTGTCTGCCGAGCTCTTCCCCCACCACCTACTGAGGAATCCTCTATTGATGAGCTGGTGACCAATACAGTCCCTCACAGGGTACAAAAGCTGCAGTGTCCCAAGAAAAAGACTATGGTTATCAGTCTCATTCTTTCTGAAGCAATTCAGAGGATCCACAATGGAGAGTCCATGATGTACCCCTTCTGAAACATCCCTGTGGATAACTAGCTGTCACATGTGCCTTGAATGTGGATCTCCTAAGGAATGCAGTGCCAGCAATTATGTACACAGTGTTCCCTTTTAAGGGAGTCAGATAGCCTCTCTTGCCAACTTTGGTAGGTAGAAGGCATTAAGATAGTCAAGAGGTAGACAAAGCTAATGGACAAATGGTGTTAAATGTGTGTCCTCCTCATCCTGTTCCTTAAAGAAAGTTACAGGCACTTTCCTGAAAAGAATCTGAAGATCTTTTGGTATTGAAAAGGAGTTAATAGCAGACAAAGTTTGAACTCTATAATGTTCATTCAGCTGTTTCAATGGCAGGGAAATGTGTGTTAACAGTGAATTTTGTTAGGGAAGATGAGTGTCTTGGCACTGTTTCCATTCCAATTGTCCTATGTGTAGTCAACCTCATGTGAATCTTTTACTGAGGATCATATTTTTTTCCTGAGAAACTGTTCTGCCTACAGCCACTCAGCAATGAAGCATTTGTAGTATTTACTCCCCATCGAGGACACCAGATTAGAAATAAGACCCTCTCTGGGTGTCTTCATTGCCCTTCAGTTGCAAATAAAAATAATTTGTTGTCTTGCTGGTCTCTTCATGCCATTGTAAAGCCACCCACTGCTGTGTCTCCTGGTGACTAACTTCAGACTCTGCAGAAGACAAGGGATATACAATAAAGGATGGTTTAGGTCCATGGCTGGCCCCAAACCCTAGACACAATGCTCCTCCTGCAAATTTTATCTTCTTCCTCAGCTTTGAGTTTAAATCTTTCTTTTAAAAAATATTTTATTTATTTATCTTTACAGGGGAATGGAAGGAGAGAGAGAGGGAAGTGTCAATGTATGGTTGCCTCTTGTGCGTTCCCTACTGGAAACTGGCCTGTAGCCCAGGCATGTGCCCTGACTGGGAATTGAACTGTGATCCTTCGGTTCACAGCCCATGCTCAATCCACTGAGCTACACCAGCCAGGGCAAATTTAAGTCTTTCTTGAATAATTTGTTTTAAAAAAAGAACTAATTGTACTTTTTTCCTGTTATAGGTGACACTTATGTTTATTACATTACTTAGGACTGCACTCTGCCTTTCTACACAACAGTTGAAATTACACAATCAGAACTCTAATTTATACCCTATTTGTCAGGCAGACCTTACTGCAAATATGCTATAAGCTTTCTGTGCCTTTGAATCTAATCCAAGTCAGGACGGAATGTAACAGAAAGGAACAGAAAAGAGGAGTGCGTGCTTGGCAATGACTTGGACTTTCTCATTGGTTCTATTAACTCCTAAGAGATAATAAAGGACAATTTTCTTATTAAAAAAGAAAGAAAGAAAAGAAAAGAAAGAGACAAATAATGAAAGACATGCAACAGTTGTGTGGAAGAGAAAAAGAGCATTTTTCCTTTCCTAAAGCCCAGTGAGGATGCTTCCATAATGGCACAGAGAGCTAGGTATATACATCTAAAATTTGGGAGAGGTGGGATCTAGGGTGGGATTCACACCCAGAAGATCTAGAGCAGAGAGACTCGCTGGAATGGCATGCCCCTGCTGCTGGGCAGAACAAAGAGACAAGGGGCATAACTGTCCTTTGAGATTAGGCAGGACATGGATACACAAGTAAACTGCATAAGGCCCCTGTGTTAGAAAACCAGACAAGGTATTGTAAACAGAGTGGTGGTAAAGGGAACCTAATGAGATAGAGAAGCCTCAACTGTCTATGGCAGAATTTCCCCAGTGACAGTTTTGAGGGACACAGTATCCCTCAAGACAAAAAGCTACCGTTTTTGAACATCTGCCTCTCCCAGCAATGGAAACACAAGATACAATGGTACAACTGGTCTTGCCCCTTAGCCCTACTGCTACCTTGTATTCCAATCCTGGAGGGTGTTAAAGCAGCTTAGTGAGTAAGGGAAGAGAACAGGAGCAAAAGGGAGTACATAGGCATCATGGGGAAATACAACAGAAGATGGTCACACCCCTTCCTGGTTTTCTTGGAAGTATTTTATTTATCCTTTCTGACTTCTTTGGGTTATTGCTGACTTACTTTATTTTTTCTTCTCTGAGTGCTGCTTCCACTATTTCTCATAGGTTTTAAGTACTCTTTTTTACAAGGAGCTTATAATTTTTCTTTGATCTAAATGTTATCTAGAGGTTAGATTCTTAACTAGTATTTATATTTTTATTATATTTGAAGTTATTTCTAATTTTATAGAATTAATGAGAGGGAATTGTTGGAGTTTTAAGGAGTTTAAAAATAATGACCCCCCCTTTTCCTTCTTTTCCTTTCCAGTGAAAATCAGTTAGGAGTTGTAACCAGGACCCACACATACAAACATAGAGTGTCAGTTTTAACACAGGGTAAAAGTCCCAGTCCAAGGTATGGGCTTGTTAAACTTCACCTATAATTTAGCAAGGCTTACCTACCTAGGGCCAAGAAATGTTGAATTATAACACAGGGGCAAGCTTATTCCTCAAATTTACCACTCAGAGAGGCGAAGAATCTGTGATTCTGCTTAGACGTGCTAGGGTTGAAGTGTGAGTATCAGTGTACTCTAAATGAGCACACTGATGTCAAAGTGACCCTTGTCTGCACACATGGTCCAACAGTCATAGCAGCCAACCTGCTATCTCCTAAACACAGGACACGAGATCTCCCTGCTTCCAGTCCTTTCCCATTAACTCAGACTCAGGAGTAGGAAGACCTCAATCCACATGACCTCATCTCCTCCTAAACTAAGATCTTGAAGATCAAGGACAGGAGGAATTAGTAGATATTTCTGATGTAGAGTTTTCTTCCATGGATCCATGAATCTCAACGGTGTCCTCGGCTCTGTGGACACTGCTATCTGAGCTCTTATATAAACTCGGGGGAGAGCCCTAAATCGGCTATCTAGCGGCTAAGATACTAGATCAGAAATCTACTGGTGAGGAGCTCACTTGCCTCTCTGGTTCTCTGTGGCCCGAATATCCTTAGCTCAGGAGAGGCAGATAGGTTAGGAGAGGGAGCAGAGGAGAAGCAAGGGAGATTTATGTGGACCGCTTTCCATTATCCTCTCCCACTGCCATTTTAACTATTATACAATATTTATTTTCTATTTATAAAAGTAATATATTCTTATTATAGAAAGAAAATTTTCAGGAAAACACTCAATAAACTTCTGAGTAAACTTCTCAGTAAAATTAATATTTTAGAATTATTACTCTGAATTTTTCTCTTGTATTAAAAAATTATAGGTACTCTTTTTTTCAGATTTATTGAGGAATAATTGACATATAAATATATAAGATATTTAAATTGTACATCAGGGTCATTTGAAATATGTGTATATTGTTAAAGGAATCCCCACATCTACTTAATATATCTGTCACCTCATATATTTATCTTTTTTAATTTTCTGTTTGGTGAGAACATTTAAGATCCACTCTCTTTGAACATTTCAATTGTACAATAAGAGTGTTATCAACTATAGTCACCATGTTATACATTAGGTCCTCAACTTACTCATTATAGAGCTAAAAGTTTGCACTGTTTTATCAGCTTTTCTATATAGCTCCTACTCCAGCCCTGGGAAACCAACTTTCTACTCTGTTACTACGAGTTTGACATTTTTTAGATTCCGCATATAAGTGATATCATGCAGAGTACTTGACTTTGTGTGACTTATTTCACTTAGCAAAATGCTCTTAAAGTCCATCTGTGTTGATGTAAGTGAGAAGATTTCTGTCTTTCTCATTTCAGAATAATACTCCATTGTACATGTGTGTATGTGTATATTTACACATAGGGGTTGGCAAAAGTAGTTTTACAATTGCTAATATGGAAAATAATACAATAATTAATTAATAATAATACAAGAATAAACTGTGCTTTGTGTACTCACAACTGTAAACCTTTTTCTTCCATACACACACACGCACATATACACATACATCATATCTTATCTATTCATGTGTCGATAAACACTTAGGTTGTTTCCACATCTTGGCTATTGTAACTAGTGCTGCAGTGAACATGAAAATGCAGATATCTCTTTGATATCTTGTTTTTATTTCCATAAGATACACACCTAGATATAGGTTGTTGAATCATGTGGTATTTTATTTTTAATTTTTGAGGAACCTCTATAATGTTTTTTATAGTGGTTGCACCAATATACATTCAACAAACTGTGTGCAGGTGTTCCCTTTTCTCCACATCCTCACCAACACTTGTTATATCTTGTCCTTTTTTTAAATTTTATTTATTATTTTTACCTTTCTTGTATTTTTTCCATTACCACTTAATCCCCTTGTGTCCCCTCCCACCAGCAATCGCCACACGGTTGTTCGTGTCCATGAGTCCTTTCTCCTTTTTGTTCAGTCCTTCCACCCACTAACTATCCCCACAAACTAGGTATCATCTGCTCTCCATCCATGAGTTTGCCCCCATTTCCTTGTTAGTTCAGTTTGTTCATTAAATTCCACACATGAGTGAAATCTTATGGTATTTGTCTTTCTCTGACTGGCTTATTTCACTTAGCATAATCTTCTCCACGTCCATCCATACTGTCACAAAGGGTAAAATTTTCTTCTTTTTTATGGTAGAGCAGTATTGCATTGTGTAAATGTCCATAGTTGTTTTATCCACTCATCTACTGATGGACACTTGAGCTGTTTCCACATCTTGGCAATTGTAAACACTGCTGCAATGAACAGAGAGGTGCTATGTTCTTTCAAATTAGTGTTTTGGATTCCTTCAGATATATTTACAGAAGTGGGATTGTGGAGTCAAAAGGCAGATCAATTTTTAATTTTTTGAAGTAACTCCATACTGCTTTCCACAGTGGCTGCACCAATCTGAATTGCAACCAACAGTGCAAAAGGTTCCCATTTCTCCACATCCTTCCTGGTACTTGTTGTTTGTTGATTTATTGATTATAGCCACTCTAACATGTAGGAGATGGTATCTCATTATAGTTTTAATTCCACTGATGATTAGGGCCTTTGAGCATTTTTTCATATGTCTACTGGCCATCTGTACCTCCACCTTAAAGAAGTGTCTATTCAAGTCCTCTGCTCATTTTTAATTGGGTTCTTTGTTTTTTTTGGTGTTGACTTTTGTAAATACTTTACGAATTTTGGATAATAACCCCTTATCAGTTGTATCAGTGAATATGTTCTCCCATTCTGTGGGTTGTCTTTATATTTTATTGATGATTTCCTTTGCTATGCAAAAACTTCTTAGTTCAATGTAGTTCAAAGTATTTTTCCAATAAACAAACTGGACTCCCCTTGCATGGGGAGATATATCTGATAAAAAATTGCTACAAGCAATGTCTGAGATTTTCCTGCCTATGTTATCTTTCAGGATTTTTATGGTTTCATGCCTAACATTTAAGTCTTTGATACATTTTGAGTTTATTCTTGTGTGTGGAGTAAGAATGTGGTCTAGTTTAATTTTTATGCATGTATCTGTCCAATTTTCCCAACACTACTTATTGAATAAACTATCTTTAGGCCATTGAATGTACTTGCTTCTTCTGTCAAATATTAATTGACTACAAAGGTGTGGGTTTATTTTTTAGCTCTTTGGGTTTATTTTTTAGCTCTTTATTCTGTTCCATCGGTCTATGAGTCTACTTTTATAATAGTACTATGATGTTTTGATTATTATGGCCTTATAGTATAGTTTGATATTAAGTAGAGTGATTTCTACAACTTTGTTATTCTACTCAGTATGTTGTTGCTATGTGGGGCCTTTTGTGGTTCCATGTAAACTTTTGAAATATTTGTTCTAGTTCTGTGAAGTATGTCATTGGAAGCTTGATAGAAATTGGTTTGAATTTATAGATTGTTTTCGGTAGTATGGACATTTTAATGATGTTAATTCTACCTATCCATGAACATGGTATGTGCTTCCACTTATCTTTATCTTCTTCAGTTTCTTTCTTCAGTGTCATAATTTTTTGAGTACAGGTCTTTTACATCCTTAGTTAGGTTTATTCCTAGTACTTTACTCTTTTTGAATCTATTGTGCCAGTGCTTGTTTTCTAAATTTGTTTTCTTGTTAGTTTGTTATTAGAATATAAAAATGCAACTGATTTCTGGATATTAATTTTGTATCCTGCTACTTTGCTGAATTCATTTATCACTTCCAGTGGCTTCTTGGTAGAGTCTTTGGGGCTCTCTATGTGCATTATCATGCCATCTGCAAATGAAGACAATTTTACTACTTTTCCAATTTGGATGCCTTTTATTTCTTCTTTTTGTCTGAATACTGTGGCTAAGACTTCCAGTACTATGTTGAGTAAGAGAGGTGAAAGTAGACATTCCTGTCTTGTTCCCAATCATAAGAAAGACACTTGAAGTTTTTACCCATTGAGTGTGATGATGGCAGTAGGTTTGTCAAATATGGCCTTTATTATGTTTAGGTATTGTGCTTCTATTCCCACTTTGCTGAGAATTTTATCATACGTGGTCACTGGATTTTATCAAATGTATTTTCTGTATCTATTGATATGATCAAGGGATTTTTATCCTTTTTTTAACTTGGTGAGTCACATTTGTTGAATTGAGAATGTTGTACGAACCTCCCATTCTCAGAATAAATCCCACTAGGTCATAGTGTATGATCTTTCTGATGCATTGTTGATTCTGTTTGCTAATATGTTGTTGAGGATTTTAGCATCCATATTCTTCAGGAATATTGGCCTATAATTTTCTTTCATTGTACTGTCTTCATCTGGTTTTGGAATTAGGATAATGCTGGCCCTGCAAAATGAGTTTGGGAGCCTTCCCTCCTCTTGAATTTTATGAAATAGCTTGAGGAGTGTTGTTAGTTCTTTCTGGGATGTTTGTTAAAATTCACAGGTGAAGCCATCTGATCCATGGCTTTTTGTGGTTGCCAGTTTTTGATTACTGCTTCAATTTTACGAGGTATAATCTGTTTATTCAGATTCTCTGATTATTCTTAATTGAGTTTTGGAAGAATGTATATTTCTAGGAATTCATCCATTTCATCCAGGTTGTGCAATTTGTTGGCATGTAATTGTTCATAACATTTTCTTACAATCCTTTGTATTTCTTCAGTGTTGGTTGTTATTTCTCCTCTTTCATTTCTGATTTTATTCATTTGGTCTTTTTTTCTTATTTTCTTGATGAGCGTGGTTAAAGGTTTGTCAATCTTTTTTATCTTTTCAAAGAATCAGTTTTTGTATCATTGATCTTTTCTATCATTTTTTAGACTCTATTTCATTTTTTTCTGCCTTGATGTTATTATTTTGTTCCTTCTACTCACTTTGGGCTTTGTTTGTTGTTCTTTCTCGAGTTCCTTTCAGTGTGAAGTTAGATATTTTATTTGAGTTTCTTGTTTTTTGAGATAGGCCTGTAATGCTACAAATTTCCCTGTTAAGATTGCTTTCCCAAGTCCCATGGATTTTGAAGTTTTGTGTCCTCATTTTCATATTTTTCAAGTATCCTTTGATTTCTTCCTTGATGTTCTTGTTGATCCATTAGTTGTTTAATAAAATGTTATTTAGCTTATATGTCTTTGTGAATTTCTCAGTGTTTCTGTTGTGATTGATTTCTAGTGTCATAGCACTGTGGTCAAAGAAGGTGCTTGATATGATTTCAATCTTAATTTTTTGAGACTTGTTTTGTCTCCTAACATGTGATCTATCCAAGAAATGTTCCATGTGCACTTGAAAAGTATGAATATTCTACTGTTTTGGGGTGAAATGCTCTGAAGATATTAATTAAATCCATCTGATCAAGTGTGTCATTTAAGGTTGCTATCTTCTTGTTGATTTTCTGTCTGGAAGATCTTTCCATTGATGTCTGTAGGGTATTAAAAGCCCTTACTGTAACTGTATTTATAACAATCTGTTTCTTTGTGCCCATCAAGATTTGCTTTACATATTTAGGTGTTTCTTTGTTGGGTACATAAATGTTTACTAGGGTTATATCCTCTTGTCGAATTGTTCCCTATATTATTACGTAATATCCTTGTTTGCCTGTTACCATAGCTTTAGTTTTAAAGTGTATTTTGTACTGGTACCCCAGCTTTTTTTTTCCATTTGCATGAAATATGTTTTTCCAACCCTTTACTTTTAGTCTATGTGTATCTTTAAATCTGAGATGGGTTTCTTGGAGGCAGCATGTATATGGGTCTTGTTCTGACCCATTCAGATACCTATGTCTTTTGGTTGGAGCATCTAAGCCATTTACGTTTAAGATAATCATTGATAGATATGTATATAGTGCCATTTTATTGGCAGACTACTTTCCTCTTTTTTTCTCTTCCTCTTTTTCTCCTTCTTTTATTTAAAGCAAGCCTTTTAATATTTGTTGCAGCAATGGTTTGGTGTTAACAAGCTGTTTCAGCCTTTTCTTGTCTGGGAAGCTCCTTATTTCTCCTTGCATTTTAATGATAGCCTTGCTGGGTAAAGTAGCCTTAGTTATAGGTCCTGGCTTTTCATCATCTTGAATATTTCATGCCACTGATTTCTGGCCTGAAATGTTTCTGTTGAGTAATCTGATGACGGTCTAATTCATGCTCCCTTGTCAGTAGCTCCCTGCTTTTCTCTTGCAGCCCTTAGGATTTTCGCCTTCTCTTTAAGCATTGTCATTTTAATTATGCTGTGTTTCAGTGTACACCTCATTGGGTCCAACTTGTTTAGGACTCTCTGACCTTCCTGGTCTTGTGTGTCTTTTTTCTTCCCCAGATTAGGGAAGTATTTGGTTATTATTTCTTCAAATTGGTTCTCCATCCCTTGCTCACTCTCTTCTCCTTCTGGTAGTCCCATGATGTGAATGATGTTCCATTTAATGGTGTCCGAAATGTTTCTTAAGCTGTCCTAATTTTTTAAAAATTCTTTTTTGTTTTTGTTGCTCTGTCTGGGTGCTTATTTCTACCTTGTCTTCCACATCAATGATTTGACCCTTGGCTTCTTCATCTAACCTACTATTTATTTCTTCCAATGCATTACTTATTTCAGATATAGCATTCTTTATTTGAGACTGCTCCTTTTTTATGGTTTGTATGTGTTTTTTCATGCTGTTGAGTAATTACTCTATATAATCACTACTCTAAACTCTCTACCTGATAAATTGTTTCCCTCCATTTCATCTAGTTTTTCTTCTTGATAATTTTCTTGATTTTTCATTTGGGTCTGTTTCTTTGTCTTCCCACTTTGGCTGCTTCTTTGTATTTTCTGCCTTAGTTTTTAAGCTAATCAGTTGTTAAAATTGATCAGTTTGAAACTAACAAGCTGTAATCAATCAGCAGCCTGGCTTAAGCTTCACAGAGTATTGCAGAGTATTTACTACAGGTAGGGCTATGTTTACCCTCAGGCTCATGCCATTTGGAGAGGAGTGCTCTGCCTGAGAAGATGACTTTTGCAGGATGAGGGATAACTTACCACAGGGATCCTGGCAGCTTGTCCTTCAATTCTCTCTCCCAATATAACCCAGACTCTCTTCAAGCATCTCTAACCCAGTTTCTTCCCCCTCTGCCCTGACCCAGGGTAAGTGGTTGCAAGTAAAAATTTGTGTGTTAGCCCTGTACAGAGGTGCTCTGTGCCTTCAGCCACCTCTTCCTGGCAGACAGAAACCCTGCAGCTTTTCACGCATGGATGTTATCTGAGTACCTTTACAGCTCTGGCTCTGTAGGCTGAGAAGCTCAGCTTGGGGTTCAGACCCCATATCTCTCAGGGGTATCCCCACCCCCCCAGTCACTGAAATATCTCTCCAGCACTTCAGCTACCATCCATGAGAGCTGAGCTATCCCCCTCACACCTCCTCTGCATTCCCTACCAGCCTTGTTGTGGTGAAATGGTTTCTTCTCTCTGTCCTTGTAAGGAAGTTGTAAGGCCCCTCTCCAGCTAGTGTTCAGATGGTTATTCAGGATGATTTTTCCACAATGTAGCTGCAATTCCAAATTTGCAATGGGAGGAGGTTAGTGTAGCTTCTACTTGGCAGAAGAGGAAGTACTCCTGCACCATCTTGGACCTCCAGCCATTATATCTTGTTCTTTGATGATAGCTATTTTTACAGGTGTGAGGTGATATGTCATTGTGGTTTTAGGTGCATTTTCTTGGTAATTAGTGACATTGAGCATTTTTTCATGTACCTGTCACCCACCTATATGTCTTCTTTAGAAAAATGTCAATTTTGTTTCCTGCCCATTTTTTT
>PVKM010045018.1:0-12076 GCA_004027735.1 Carollia perspicillata
TAAGTACCGCCTCGGGCCCACCCGCGGCGTGGACGGTGTCTAAATCCGGATCCCGAAAGCCCCGACAGGCCGGGATCATCCTCCGCTGGGTTGACCCATCGGCTTCTCAGAGCAGTGGTGGAGTCTCTAGACACCTGTGCTGGGATTGGGGCGGGGACTCCAGAAAGAAGGTACCTGGAGTTTTGGGTATTTTGCCGACTGAGAAGAGGTGGGAGAGACCCGGATCTGATATGACTACCCTCCCACACGGTCGCAACCTGGGGCTATCAGACGAGCACTGCCAAAAACCCGAACTCCCCTTCCTCGGCGGTGCCTGGACTAGTTCTTCGGCCGCACAGCAGAACTAATTTTGCTTCTTTTCTCCTCCCACGTCCCCCAAGGGGGAAAACTCATCGTTGTCTCCAGATCTTAACCCAGTTCTAACCCCAAATTATAACACGTCCCTTGGTAGTGTCCGGAGACAAGGGTGATTGTACAAATTCTGACTGGAAATTGCTTCTTTAGAATGAGGCTATTAACTATACAAATTGTTTCCTGATATTTCCTTCTGAAACAAGACAAAAATTCCCAGTAAAAATCAGGGATGACCTAACATATCTAACACATTATTATTATGCCGTTTAGAGTAATAAGGAAAAAAAAGAAATGTCAACTCCCCCAAATTTTTCATTTTCTGATCATGTTAAACACCTTTGCATTTTTAAGATCCAGGCGGCATCTTATCAGTAATTTAACTTTTGGATTGATACTAAATTTTAAAACTTCATTTGGTCTTATCTATCAATAGAGTTTATTTTCCTTAATCAACGTCCATTTCCTTAAGCTTACTTTTTAAAAACTGAATTTCTTTCCAAAACACCGTACTGCCTGCCCATCCCTGTCTTGTTAAGGGACATCTAAAAAAAGCAAATACTACAACATACTTATTATGCATATTACAATTGTGAGTATATGCAAATTAACACTATTAAACGATATGTTTTCAAATATCTGAATTAGTATTTAGGGTCAGTGTTTTCCTCTAAGGTGGGAGGGCTTTTTGTTTTCATAAAATTAGTTTACAAATAACATTGTTTCACATAGCTGCCTAGGAGTTTATCTGGATTGAGTACATTACCAGGGAAATAAGCCCAGACTGATGAGGTTGCTTAGTGGCAGCAAGACTGTGGAGAGAAAGAGACAGCAATGTCAGTGCTGGTAACTTTCACCCTGAACACAGTGTGTCTTTAAATTTTTCCATCTTTGTCCTATAGTTGCCAAGACTTGCATCTCTGTTACGGAAATACACATGCACAGGGTCTGTGGTTCTGAAGCAGCAAAGGACTATGTGCTGCAAATGACTCTAGGGTGTAGGAAAATGGTGAGTGCATGTTCTGTGGGTCAGAGCCTCCACCAACAGGAGCCCCGAAGGGGAGCTCTGCAGATGCCTTCTACTCTGGTGTGGGCAGCAATGTTTCCGACGGAAGCTCATGGGTTACACAGGACCCTGGGGGCACAGAAACACAGATTGGGAAACGTCCCGACTATAGCAGCAACAGATTCTGGGCAGGGAAGGAGCAAACATCACAGATTTATTCCTTCCACACAAAATCAGTTGGCGAGGTTTTTTTAAAAAAAAACTCCCTCTCACTTTTATGAAAGAAAAAAAGAGAAAACCCTAGATATTCAATGCAAAATGGGTTTCTAATTAAAATACATAGAAATCAGGAAACTGAATTTTTTGGATTGAGTGCCAATCATGTTTCATACATAACACATGCCAGAGTTTCCTTGTGGCAAGCAAATTCATTGAAGACTGGGATCTGCAGTGTATCACATAACAATGTGGAACCCCCAGGTGTGACTTCGCTTTCTTTTAGCCTTAGATTTGCTATACTATGATAAATCTGGTTTCAGATCAGGCAAAGTGTGATCTACTTGTAAATTTTACATGGTCTATGTCTGTCTACATGCAACCCAGCCTGTAAGACTATGTTTCAAAAATTAAGAGAAAATTTTAAAAGAAAATAATTCGACAGTGGCTTTCCCATCTTCTTCTGGCCATCTTCCGGTTTTCTGCTGCCCTGTCATGTATTCCTAAGCCTCAGCCTCACTGCTAACAGAGACTTTCTGTTTAAGACCCATCTGAACACCAACATTTCCTACTTTGAAATTAATACTCACACACCCCTGCTCCAGTGAGAACAGCAGGGATTCGGAGAGAGCAAACAGTTCTGTTGGGGGATGGGAAGTAAGATATATAGAAAACACAGAGCTTTCCCCTCATCATCCCAAGAGGGGGGAGTCCATAACAATACATACAGTAAAGGATAAATAACCAGCTTAACAGTTAACCTATTAAATAGCCCTCTTCTCAAGATTTAAAGAGAACCCCCCACCTTCTTATTTCAATTCTTGACTTGTAGAAAATGGATCTAAGTTGCTCTTCACTTATTTTCTGGAGAGTTCAAAGGCTGAAGGCATTCTTTAGATTCAAGTAGCTTGCAACTAATGTCAGTCCTTTGTGTAATGGAGGGTTGGTTCTCTCCTAACTCAGGAAAGAAAACAGAATTGGAGATTCTTAAGGAGGCAGTTGCAACCTCTGGACAGAGCTCCTAGAGGAGAAGCTTCCAAATTTCACCAGGAAAAAGTATCTATAGAAGTAAGAGTTTCTGCTTCTGAACAAGGGAGAAGGGAGTATGTGTTCTCTTAGGTACTGAATGTGGAGAATGCATGTGTGTGTGGAGGTGGGATTGTGGTCGAGGCCCAATTGTATCTGCAGACTGTAATCTATACAGGTGGTATTAGATCACTAAGAACATTTCCTGGGGCTTTCTGGCAGGTCTTGGCTATCTCCAGGCACCTTTTGCATGGCTTTGGAATTTCTCATAAAGGCCCTTTTTCTGCCCCACCTTCTGAAGTCACCCTTTTCTATAGAAGAGGAAAAATCTCCAACAGAGGAAGCCAACTTTTAAAGTACATGAACAACCCCCATCACCTGGTAGGCGGGAAGAGAATTCAGAAGGCTGGCGTTTTCCTGCTTTCTAAACATACCGCCCACTGCAGTAAGGGTGGGCAAAGAGCAAGTAAAATAAAGGGAAAGGAAATATAACCTTAAAACAGAAAAGAACAATAAGTATTGCTCTCCCGTCTCCTTATCCTGCTCCTTCCCTCCCCTGCTTCTGAGAATAAGCCACCAGAGTCCTCTAGAACACTCTGAGTTTCTGCTCTTAAACGGCCCTTTTTCCAGGGAGGAACAAGGCCTGTTTTCTGATCTGGAGCCTTAGATGCTCTGTTATTGCAACTTAATTTTGTCGTCGCTTCTTTTCAAAGATTATTTGGAATGAATTGTTTCTTTTGTTTACTATCTAACAAACGACCTCTGCTAATCTTGTATTTTATCTCCCTAACATATGGAAACGCTATTTATTCTAGCCAATCACAATAAAGTAAAGAAAACCCCATTTTATGGAAAAATATATATCACTAGTCTGTTGATCATTAAAGATATGATTACCAGTGAAAACCCTCCGAAGGTGGCACATTTATGCTTCCAGGAACAGATGGGGACACGCATTTTCCTTGCAAATACTTTTGAAATTGCTCTACTGGTAGCAGTATAAAAATGATATACAGATGCCAGGGCTGGCATGGCCAGGATGAGTGCTCCAGATTTACACAGTAAAGCCTTCACACGCTGGCTGTCAGTTTTGATTGATCTCTACTATACCTCAGGAACTTGTTGACTAGGTAAGGAAACAGTGCAAATAATTCACTGCAGCAAGTCAGATAATTCACACAACCAATCGGTCTGTTTCACTTTCTGGCTGTGACATATGAGCCTTCCCTACAAAGATGCATCATTTTCCAGCTTGAGCAATATTCAATGCCAGGGAAGAAAAGGTATTAAAGCCACACAAAAGGAGGGGGACTATCGCAGGACCAGAAGTTGTTTTGGTAATGGAGGCCAGATCCTGCTCTCCTCTAAGTCCTACCAGAGCGATCAGGCTCAATTGTCATTATCATATTGATTAAAAAAGAAGTTCATCATAGTGCAATTTTAGGTTTAACGCCAACGGATTGGGAAAGAGCAAAGAATTATCCCACAAAAGCACAACATTCTTACCGCAGGGACGTTTCCCTGTTCCAGTTCATTGATGGAGTTGATTAAGTTTAAATGAAGCAGACACTGGATAAAAGTAAGGGTATTGACCACTGGGCATCGCGATCCGTGCTTGAAAGGACCTGATACATGCAGAAAAGCAAGATTTGCTAAATGCTCTAATCTTCAATCAAATCTTACATCAATACAGACAAAGTTTGGTAATGAGAGATTCAATGAAGCATGCGGGAGAAAGAATTAATCCTCTTGGTCTAAACTGGCTTCAACTTTGAAGCTTGCTCCGAAGGAAAGATAGTTATCTAAATGCTAAATAAGAAACTTATTGTACTTTTCATGGCATGCTAATCTTTTGTCTATTTCATCTCTATTATGTGTATGCTCCTAGATTGCAGTTGTCATGGTGATTATATCAAGCCACGCTTGGGGATGGAGGTGAGGAGCCAGGCACTGAGGTGGAAAAGACCCCCACGCAATCCACGGTAAGGAAGAATAAATAAATAGAGGGGAAAGGAGAAGTAGGTGGGCACTAGACGCCTCCTGCCTCCTGAGGCTCCTTCCAGCCAGGCTCTAGCCTTAATCCTTCACAGCCTAAGAGGCTTGTGTTTTCCTGCAACTTTCCAGGCGTGGTCCCCTCGGCTGTGCATGCAGTGTTTGGAAATGGTAGTGGGGAAGGGGTCAGGCATATTTCCTACCTCAAAAACCTTTCCCCTTAAAGGTTCCTAGCTTTTAGCCCAGAGACTCCTCCCTCTCCTCACTGCATACCCTTCCCCCAAGCACTGCAACCAAACTGGTAGAAAAGGCCACTGAAGAGGGAAGGGGAGAGGCAAAGGCTCAGACACTGGCAGTCGGCCTTGTATGACTGTGCCTGGAGAGTGGGAAGTTGAGTGGGAAGATCCTGACTGCTGGAGAGGAATGCAAACCAAGAGGAGTGGCCCACAGAGTCCTGGGCGGGAGACTCCAGGGTCACGGGAGCCCTAGAGACCAAAAGTGACCCTGGGCCCTTTATGTGTTTTACAAAAGTTGCCAAATTAAGATGGGATTATAACTGCTCGAGTCCTTGTCGGTGCTGAAAGGTTGGGAGCCTCAAATATGCCCAGGCAGTGTTGATGAAAAGCTTAACAAGTAATAAAAAGGAGAAAAGAGCAAGGAAAGTAACATGTATAACTCTTATTAAAGAGAAGAGCCACGGAGAGGTTGTGAACTTGAATCACTGTTTGAACTTTAATTTGTTCATTAACAGGATTTGCCCCTCACTGCGAATGTTATTACTTCCCTTTGCCTCTCAGCAACAACTCTGGGCATAATGAAAGAGTCTGGCAAAAAGTTAAATGCCTGGTAATTAATTCATTTAATTGAAAAAAGGGAGAAGAGAGAGGGTCCCACTGCAGGAGCAGAAGGCTGAGGAGGGAGGATGAGGCTGAGGTCTGCACTGAGGCCCTCTCCAAAACCCAATGCCTGCCACCCAGGGGGAGGGGAGGTTTGGTATCTGATGGGGGTCTTTCAGCAAAATTAATGCCAGCAGCATCCTAAAGACTCCCTGCCCAATGTTACTTGTACCTGGTCCAAACCGTCTGGCCAGGGCTTCAGCCAGTAGCTACTTTGAATGATCAGTTCAGGTGGCACGGATACCAGAAATCCAAAAATAATATATATTTAGAAAACCTTTCATTAAAAAGTGGGTAGATGTCTTTTGCTTTCTCCCCTTCCTTCCCTTAGAGCAGGTTTCTTTTGCAATCTTCTGTTTCCAGGGTAGAGTGAAAAGGAATGTCAGGAGCCGGATATAATCTGCATGTTTGCATCTTAATCAGCCTTATAATATCATGCTTTGTCCCTCACCATCCTCACCCCAGCAGATGATTTAAATAAACTCAGGAGATAAGAAGTGAAATACAATCTTTGCCCCTGCTCAGAAGAGCCAGAATTTAGTAAGCTGTCTTGCTTTGCCTCTAACCTCACAAGGCCTGCCTTTTTCTTTGTCACTTATCTCCTTCCTGTGTTTGTCAACCACTATCCACAATCCCTTTGCATGCACATCCTCCTTCCAAAGGAAGCAATGGCTTGGCTGCAATTAACTACTGTGACACCCAAGAGCTATTAGCTCCAGGTTGCCCTTGCAGCCAAATGAAAGAACACCAAAATTCAGAAAATCAGTGGTAGGCCATTTATCTTTTCCTTCTTAGTATGCTTAAGGCCTACCATTGAACCGTAGGCAGTTGCAATTTCCTCACATTTTAAAAACTCTTGTCTATATAATCAGTGTGATTTTCTTTAGAAATACAAATACCTACCATATATTCTCCCATTACAAAACTACTATGGACAGAAAAAAAAAAGAGGTAAGGAGAAAATGAGAGACAATATAAATGAATTTGCTAGTATCCATAACTATTTCCTAGGGTTGTGTTGTTAATTAAATCACTTCTAAACCTCAGGGACAGGATAGGATTTTCTCATCAAAATCACAGTGTCATCAAATAAAGTTATCAAAATTACCATTTTGCTGGCAGCATCCTCACCATTTAACCCAATGTTACTTGGTACTCCCATCCTAACCTCAAATTCCATATAGCTGTAACTGATCTGTGCTTGTGCCTTCCTGGAAGCTACTGATAGGCACACATCCATCTGCATCAACAGGAAAGGGAAAGGAGCTATTTAAAAGGGCTGCCTTATAAGCTGGAGCAAGTTCTAGGGTTTATTTAGCATTAAAGTTACTGCCCATTTTTTATAGTCCTGGGATATTGAGCGAGTTCTATTTTCCAAAGTTGTGGATCTATAGTATAGCCATTTTATTCTGGATAACTGACACTAAATATTAGGAGTCTTTGAAGAAATCAAATCAAAACAAAACAGAGTTTCCCTCATACCTCACTGCTAAGTCCTAAGGTCCTTTTATGAAAGAAACTTTAAAGAGACCACATGAGCCAGGTCTGGTAACTCTGCCACTAACCTAATCTAGATCTCTTTACCTTCCTAATGCTTTAGTAAGTTTCTTCCTCCAAAATAGCCTTCAGCGTGCCTTGAGATCAACTATCCTAAACCTCCACTTTATTGAAAAAACTTGATAGCTCTGATAGCCTGTAACAGGTCCAGCTCTTTAAATTACCTTTAAGCCTCCTCTCTACCCTGCCCATAACTGGCCATTTCCTGTTTGTTTTCCACTATTAACTTTCACAGGACAAGACTGCTCTTCGGGCAGACAACTCTCCCACTACGCCCTGAAAACACTGCATGAATTATCTACATGTTATCGAACACTTGTGAGATGCCAGGCAACATGTTAGGCATTGCAAACATCTCATTTAATTCCTTCAATTAAATGAGATATGATCCTACCCATTTTAAGACTGAGGAAACTGAGACTAAAGAAGTGAAGGTACTTGTTCAACCAAGATCCCACAGCAGAGATAGGATCTTATGCTTATCTGTCTCAAATGCTGGTTTACTTTCCACTCTGGCACACTCTCACCCTTGCTGTGTGTGTGTTCTAATCACTCCTTATCTTTGCCATCTGGAACGCCTTCTGAACTCTACTGTACATATCTGAATCCCACTCAGTTTACAAATCCCAGAGAGAAATTCCCACCTCTGTCTTGAAACTTTCATCCTAGTCCTTGGCAGAATGCTGAACTCTTCATTATCTGCAGCTCTTGCTTGGCACTCCTGTTCTCAGCCCTGAACTGTCATGTCAGTTTTCTTCTATTCAGTTCCTTCCAGCTACACTGTTAGTTCCCTGAAGATGGGGAATTCGCCTTATTTTTCTTATATTCCTCCTTCACTCTCCAGAGCCCAATAATACAGTTCCCATTGTTGAACACACACTTAATGCACAACAATCCTTAATACAATAGTAGATTCCATTACTATTGTCATTTTGTAAATAAAGAAGCTGAGATTCAGAGAAGAAGAGAAAGTTGCCCAAGCCACTCAGCAAGTAGGTAGCAGATCTGATATTCGCACACACACATGGTCTGAATGCAATACCCCTTTTCCTTGGTCAGTACACAGTACTGGCTCAAAATACATTTTGCCCCACACAGTATGAATTTATGAAGTGTCACTGTGTGGAGGACACTCAAGAAACCTCCAGAAAATATCCCTCTAACCCTAACTTTGAACAAAGGACACTGTTTTTACTCTTTCATAGGGTAGATTCTGAAACCCAACAGAAGAAAGGATGAGCGTATACCAGGCCATAATATCCCAGGTCACCCCTTCCATTATCCCCTCCTCTCTAGGAGCCATGCCCATGTTGGTGGGAACCAATGATGCTGTCTGCATCTGTACTGGTGTTTCTGCGAGACAGAACAGGCAAACTGCCTTTCCCATAGCAGCCTCTATACCCTTTAAATACACAGAGGAAAGTAGGAGAAAATGAAAGCCACAAGTGTTAATGTTTTTTAAATGGTCTGCAAAGGGGGTTGTGGGAAGGTCTTACTCTCTCTGCATCAAGAAAAAAAAAATGGGTTGCTGCTGTGGGAAGAATAACAATTGCAAAAAATGTTCATAGCTGACCAATTAAATCAGTATGTAGAACTCCAGCCAGCTTCTTGTTCCCCTCTAAAATAGGAAAGTGTCAATGAAACTAATACATCTCTAAGAAAATAATAACTTCTGAGACTATGAGTATCAAGGCCTGGAAGTCAGACTAATTTTCCCCACATAGAGATTGTCCCTTCAGTACCAGTGCTGAAGATCTGGACTTGATAGAATCAAGGAAACTAGCAGGTTTCTTTACATCCAGCAGGTCTTTAGGAAATGTTTAAAAAAAAAAAAAAAAAAAAAAAAACCTCTTGCAGTGGCATCAGGGTGCTTCTTATGAATTTGAGAAAGGAGAAATAATGAGTAATTATTCACTTGTCTCCAATTATCCATGCCAAAACTAGCCTATTCTGTCAAGTTCCCAAAGGGGTTTTCCATCTTCTTTTATATTTTGGCTTAAATATCTAGACAGCTCAAGGACTATGGCTCTTTCCTTCACCTACAAAATGTGTTATGGCACACAAAATCCTGCACGTGCATAGCACTCAATAAACTAAACTTGTCCATTTACTTCACCTCTTTTTTAAAAGTAGGGAATGGTTTGCAATTTTATTTTATTTTTTTAAGTTCTTATTCATTTATTTTTAGAGAGAGGGGAAGAGAGGGAGAAAGAGAGGGAAACATCAATATGTGGTTGCTTCATGCGTCTCCCCTACTGGGGACCTGGCCTGCAACCCAGGCTTGTGCCCTGACTAGGAATGGAACTGGCGACCCTTTGTTTCACAGACCAGCATTCAATCCACTGAGCCACACCAGCCAGGGCTACTTATTCTTAAATGAGGCTTAAAACTACCATTTGACATGACCCAGTTGGATGTTACTATTTATACACATTTTGCCTATGAGGAAACCTAAAATTTGCCTCATGTAACATAATTGGTACAAGGTAAATCTAGTCCCCACTCCTGGTCCAGGAGTCTTTCTACCACTGATACTTCCCAATTCTCAAGGCAATTTCTCCTATTTTCTATATTCTAGATCTATATCTCAATTTTGCAAGTCTAAAACCAGGAACCTGTCTATCTGAAAGAGATGGGCTTCAAGCTACACTAATCTGACTTCTACTACTACTAATTGGGCCATATTAAGAATCTTCCACCCCAATCCTGAAGCTATAAGCACTGTATACAAAATTTACTTTGGATTCAAATTAAAAAATATTTGGATGGTACTTAAGTCTATAGAAGATGAGCAGGCATGACGGTTAGGCTATCTAGTTCCAAAGAAAGGCTACCACCACTGTCACTTGTTTTTTTCCACAATTATTATTATTTATTGAGGGTTTGTTGGGTACCTGATACTCCCTTGTACTTGTAACATAAAATTCTGGAGCTGTTTTGTCTACCTAATGGACAAAGAGTTCAGGGTCTTTCCCTAGAAAAGATCTGGAGTTGGATCTATCTACCCTGTTCGTTGACCCTTTAGTTAGATATGTAAACCTGGTAACCAGGGGCCAGCAGGTCCCCTTCCCTAATTTCTGGGCAATAACCAAGCTCATCAAAGCAGGCAGGACTCAAGGTTCCAGGTTTAATAATGGTTGAAATAAGGACTGAAATTTGGTTAATCTCCATCCAAACTCTGGGGTAAAAGACAGGAATGTATTTGTTGCTTTGGGTCTGTTGCCCTATTTCTTTGTCTTCAGGCTGACCTTCCCTTTGTAAGTGCATCAGTATTTGCAATATTCAGTTCAAGCGAGGTCCTTCATCTTTGTCTCCTGGCCTTGATCTCTCCTGATCATTATGGTCTGGATCCCTGCTAATCACTAATGATCCCAAGGCCCTCTATACAATACTAAAGGTATTAGACCTGAATTCTTAGAAAAATTCCTGCTCAGCTAATTACATTCTTTCTGCTTTTCTTGGTTCTCCATGTAGTCTTAGCTGGAGTTGAATTTGAATTATTTCTAAATGCTGTAAATTGTTTGCTGGTGGTTTCTGGAAAGGTTTTGTAAACTCTTCCCTCAAATGAATTCAACTAATTATGATTCAAAAGCCCCATGACCTACCTGTCTCCCTCTCCTGCTTTCTTTCTATCTCCTCTCTTATATTCTAGTCTTGAATACAGTAAAAGTTTAGATTCACTGGATGAAAGGTTTCATGATTCTATATTTTGAATAGTAGGTAGCATATTGTTAACTTACAGCAGTACACAATGGTTCTACTACATATGTACTTTGGGGTCTATATTTACAACCAACTACTGAAAATGGCAGGTGTTTCAAGCTACAGGTTATACTCATCTACAGTCTAAGGATTACTGAATTTTTTGGTAATGACCAATTGCTTTGCTCACTAAGTAAAATACAGGTTAAGCCTGATTTCTTAATTGAGTATGATTCTCTTATACTTCAAACAATATGGAGCACTAATTCTGTAGAACTATATGCAGGGGTGTCCAACCTTTCGGCATCTCTGGGCTTCATTGGGAGAAGAATAGTTGTCTTGGTCCACACATTAAATACATTGCAACATGTAATAAAAAAAAATCTCATAATGGTTTAAGTAAGTTTACAATTTTGTGTTGGGCCACATTCACAGCCATCCTTAGCCGCATGCAGCCTGCAGGCTGCAGGTTGGACACACCTGAATCCTGATTTAAGCCCATGACAGCTTGAATTTTTCCTACCCAATTCCATACTTAGAACTTGTAATCACAGTAGAAAGTCAAACTCCCATAAAGTCAAGATTAATAAAATTATTGACAATATAGCTTTCTGAATATAGCTCTGTAGTGCAGACCAATGTACTATAGAGAGATATGATGATATAAATTAATAATTCATTGATGATCAAAGAATGTATAACTTCAAATGAGTACTTTTCTTAAAGCTGTCCATTGGTAGCTTTATTCCAGTGGTACTGCCATTGATCAAACTGTTTGTATAATGACTTTAGTTTAAAAGCTACTCAAGAAAGTCCTCTAATTGTCTTTCTGGTTGTTTTGACCCCAAATTCGAATTCCCTGCCTTCATCGCCCACCTTACTCTTCAGGGCCCTGAAGGTCTAACTTCTAACTATTATATGATATCAAGTCTAAAGCATGTGCTTAGATTTGGATTACTTTAGATTTCAGAATTCATTCATTAGGGCCCTATCCATACTTCTGAACCTAATCACTTCTGAACCTAACCACTAAGTGACTCTTGATAGAATTAGTCCTTAATATCCATTAGTAAGTAGTAACCATGAAGACTGGAGTTTTACAGAAAATTTAACTGACTTCCATACCTGAGATCAACTGATCTTTTCATACATCCGGGACTTGTGCTAAAAGCATATGGTCTCTCATTTAGAGTAGCGGATGACTATCTTGCACGATAGAAGTATAACATACCTCTATCCCTCTGTCTCCTCACTTTTCCAGTTGTTTCCGTTTTGAAAGATGTTTGGTTTCATAAACAGAACTCTCTCACTGACTACTATGGACTGTTTG
>PVKM010045019.1:0-12067 GCA_004027735.1 Carollia perspicillata
AATAATTTATCTTTTTGTTCACAAATTCTCTATATCCAGTTTGTTGTTGAAACCATGATCAATTTTATTTTGCTTTTCAGTTCTACAGTTGATAATTATTTTTATAGATTTTAGTTCTCAAGTGAAATTCTCCATCTCATCTATTTCCTTAAACATCATTTATACCTAATTTAAAGTTGGTATGCTGTAACTGGGTTATCTGGTGGTCCGTTGCTATTGTCAACTTTTCACCTGGTCTTATGGTCCTGTATATATATATTATATATCCTTAATACTTTTCAACTGAATGATGACATTATATATGAACAATTGGAGTGGTTCTGGATGATGTTTTCTTCTTCCAGAGATGATTCACTTTATCCTTTGTCAGTCAGCTAGAAAAAGGAGTAGACTTCTTAATCTAATCAGGAATTGAGGGGACTCTAGCCTATATTTTTGACTTTTAAGTCTCAGTTTTAGGTTTGCCCCATCTTGGATGATAGAACTCAAAAGTTGAAAAGTTAGAGCTTGGGATATTTACCTGAACTGTCCTACTTGGCAGATCCTGAACTTCAATTTTTGTTTCCTTGGCACTGTTATTACTGGGGGATGTAAGTCCTTCAGTGGTGTCATGGGAAGTGAATTTCAGGGTCATGTACATAGGGGTTTTAAGTGATGGTGGCAAGATTTATTAAAGCACAAAGCGATAGTACATTATCAGAGAGACAGAGGGTGGGCATGCTAGAGGGTAGCGGCTTCCCTGAGGTCCTTGCTAAGCTTCTATACATTTTCTTGGGTTCAAGAAAGGACAGGCTTTCTTTTGAACCATCTAGTCTCTTTCCTGGAATTTCTGGGGCTTTGCTTGTACCCTCCTCCTATCTAATCTCTTTTCCTCTGAATTTTCACAGGCCAGTTTTGCTTCCCTTCTTTTTTAAAATTTGTTTTATTTATCAATTGATTGATTTGAGAGAGAGCGAGGAAGAGGGGGAGAGAGAGGCATTGATTTGTTGTTTCACTTATTTATGTATTTATTGGTTTATTCTTTCATTTTTAATCCTCACCCAAGAATACGTTCTTATTGGTTTTAGAGATAGAGAAAGGGGGAGAGAGTGAGAGAAAAAGATAATCAATATTGATCCATTGCCTCTTACACATGCATGACTGGGGATTGAACCTGCAACCTAGGTATGTGCCCTGACTGGGGATTGAACTCTCAACCTTGCCATATTTGGATGATGCTCTAACCAATTGAGCTACTCAGCCAGCACCTCCCTCACTTTGTTATAGTTGTCATTTTGGTTCCTACTGCACATGCCTCATAGTTCTGCTTTGTCATTTGGTTTCTACGGCACATGTGCTTAGTAAAAGGAATTCCCCCTGCGCCATTTTCTCCCTCCTCCCTTTAGTTGGGGGTTACATGCTGGTCAATCCTCCTCCCTTCCCATGGCTATAAAGCTATCTTTCCTGCCTAGTCCACCAGGTAGGATGTTTCATTACTATCTACATAGTTAACTGCATACACTAACACTGTGAAGCTGTGGAAAACTCCACTGTGGTTTTCTTTAGTTTTTTTCTGTTTCTTAGCTACTTTTCCTTGTGTGATTTAAGAACTGTCAAATGCTATGAGGGGCACACTTATGTGAGTTTATACCTACTTCTCTCTGCTCTTCTTTGTCAGTGATCCCAGTTCCTCAGACCCCTCCGGAGGCCTTAGTAGGCCCAAAGTGCATTTTTTTCTTAGCTCTATGAAAAAAGCTTCATAGCTTTGTTTGCCTCTTGGAAATTGTATTCTGCAAAACTTTAGCCACTGCCTTTAGTCTCTTCTTGTTTAAGATTCATTAAATACCCCAAGGGGAAAAGCTGTATACAGAATACTGGGCTCAGCTCAAAAAATTTCTCTTTTTTCTTAGAACTCGGCCTCTCAATTCCTGGATGCCTCCAAAGCTCTTCAATGCCTACATATTTTAAAAAGTCTTTTATACAGCTTTTCTTGTTCCTTTTGCTGGAAGTGTTATATGAAAGTTATTCCATTTTTGTTTGTAAGTAGAATATCTGCATTTATCTTTAATATGTTAATTCTTTTGAAAACAAGTTTTTTTAAACTACTAAGCACATGAGGTCTTATTGATCCACTTTATTAAAGATGATTTAAAAATTTATTAATTAAAACATTTTTTTTTCACAAGTGATCCTGTCTCTTCTTACAATGTATACACTCTAATAAACACTTAGTTTTTCCCTTTACCAAAATGGACAAATACAAGCTGTTTGCGGCAGGAGATTTTTCTTTAGGCTTTTGCTTGATTGAAGTTTTTATGTGGAATATTGTTCTCTGTCCCTAAGTCAGACACTCACGAGAACACCTTCCACCTCAGCGAGTGCCCCGGGAAAGCAGCCTGTCAGGAACACTAATGATGAGCGGTGGCTCTAGGGAAAGACATGAGGTTTCTGAAAGGACTGGTGCCTTCGGAGAGTATGTCCGGTTGGCAGCTACTTCAGGAATGTGTTATCTTAGCCTTCAGTTAAAGATAGGCTTAGCTACCAAATAAAAGGTTTTGTATTTTGAAAATTGCCATGGTTTTTCTTTTTGTCACCTCAAGTAAATACTGAGTAGCCAAGGTAACTTATAAGCTATCATTTCAAGATCTCTTTCAGTTCAGTGTCTATATTATTATTAAAAAGAAAGTTAATATGGTCTTATGCAGAATTAGACAATTGTATACAATTTCTAAGATGAATATAATGAAGTGTTTTTCTTGAAAATTTCCATGTTCTTTTCTCTGCTCATGTCTTCAGCTGAAATGGATTCTGTTTTCCTCCATGAGTTTGACTTTGGGAGATGGCTCAGATTCACCTTCTTAAGGAATTGTTCCTCGTTTCCATACCCAGTCTTACTTGTGCTTATTAATGCTTGCATGCATTAAATACTGCATAAATGCTCTACCTGAATTATCACATTTAATAGCAAAAAATATAGTGAGAGAGGTTTCCATTTTAGAAGTATGGAGAATAAATTTCAGAGATGTTAAGAAATTTACTCAGTCATGACATTAGTGAATGATGTTGCCTTTTTTAAACTTTTACATTTCCAATTTGTACTGTATATTGATATTAAATCCTATTTTTTGTTATTGCTCATCTGTAATTTTTAAATAGTCTTTGTATAGTCCTTTATTCTTCCCTCATTGTGTCTAGTAGAAGACTCTATGCAGGAAATGCTTAATAATGTTCCCTGAAATAACTATTCAGAGCATAAGGAATCATCGTGGTGCTAGAAAGATCATCAAGAACTCAGCTCTGGTTTATATCCTGATGAGTACAGAGATCGAGACATTTTGTCATACAGAAAACACGTGAAAGGTACAATTTTATGACATGATTCAACCCTGGATGTTTGTGGGGACAATCAAATTGAACATACCCTTGACAATCATGAAGATACTTCTTTATAGTTTTCTAATTTATAAATTCCTTCAGTTATTGAACCCACATTTTCTCTTTATTTTTTTATGAACAGTAATAGTTTTCCTTTTGGGGATTAACTGAGGTGGCAAAAATAAGTTAAGGTATGGCTGCCTGCCAGGTCCCCTTACTAAAAAGTGGCATGTAGTCTAATCAAGTGTTCAGTTCAGATTTCCTCCCTCCAATTCAGAAATTAGTATAGCCTTAGATCTTGACAATTGATTTTAAGTAGTGAAGAGGTGCACATGTCACCTCCTGAGGGAAACAGAATACTCCTGTATGCCACAATAGTATTTTCATGGAGGTATGTTATTTATTGAAATAAGACCCCTTTGCTTTTGAAGAGAAAGATGCCTTATATCTAAAACTTTAAAATAAAATATCACATTTATGTAGTAAATGTCTATAAATAATTGAAGTTAGGAAATATTTTATTCATTATTACAAAATTTCATAATTCAATTTAGGGTCATTTCAGAGAAAACATTATTATTAAAAATGACATGTTTTCAAATTAAATTTTTGTTCCTTCTGGAATTGTTTGTTCTTTAACTGTTTTAATTTACCAAGATGCCACTGAATTTTGATATTGTCCTCATTGCTTTAGCACTCATACATACCTATTATTCCACCCAGGTCATTGTTGTTTTTAAATTCAAATGGCTTAGATTTCAGCCAGTTTATTTATTCTTATTAAAATGAATCTCTGCTATAAGCATTCATGGAGTCCAGCCTTGTCAAGTGTAAACTCTGAGCAACTTTTGGATATTGGGCAGAATCAGAAAAGACATGGGGTGAGGTTGCCATTCAGTTGTCTCTGTAGCAAACATTATTTATGAATGATAATACTCTAACCTGCGAGGCCTGGATAGAATTTCACAATTTTGTCAATATGCCACTCTAGACTGTCACAAACAATTGATAGACTTTGACAAATCAGATGAAGTCTCTATGCCTACTTAGGTCTTCTGTTTTAGTTGTAGGAATGGTATATTATGTTAGATGGAATTCCAAAATACTACCAACAACAACATTTACTATAGCTGGTATTTTTTTTTTGGTATGATAATATTTTATTCCTCATATTCCCAGGAAAAAAATGGATATGATAACCAGTAAACACCAGAACTGGTTTCAATCCTATGTAATTGATCAATGACAGTTTTCTTTTGTGAACTTACATCTGAAAGCCAACCAATCAGTGACCTCATGTTTTGAAAGTCAGCCAGTCAGCAGAGGATTGACTCCAATGACCTTGCATCTAGACCAACATCAACCACCTTCTGTGTTTGTAACCAAACATAACTGTGCTTCTTTATGCAACATAAGTCATGTGACCCAAGATGGTGGGGGAATAAGTGGAAGATACACTAACTTCCTCCAAGGACCAAACTGGAAATACAACTAAATTATAGAAAAATTATCCAGGATAACCAACTGAACACTAGCTGGAGAGAAATCTTATAACTACAGATAACCCACATCACCACAATGAGACTGGTTGGAAATGCAGAGGAGATACTAGAAGACTGTCTGAGTTCCCATGGGGCAGCTGAAGTCTGGGGGGATATTTCAGTGGCTAGGGAGTATTCCTTCTGAGAAGTATGGGGTTTAAACCCCAATCTGGGCTCCCCAGCCTATAGCACCAGAACCAGGAAAGAAACCCAAATAACACATGGCTGTGAAAAGCAGTGGGGTTTCTATCTGCCAGGGAGAGATATCTCTCAGGGAGAGATATCTGGCTGGAGACTCAGAGAGCCTCTCAAAGAGCCCATACATAAAATTCCATTTGCAGCCACTTACCCTGAACTCCAACAGAGGGAGGGCAGAGTGGACTAGAGATGCTTGAGGAGAGTCTGGGGTTGGTGGCTCTGGGGAGAGAACTGAAAGAACAGCCACCAGATCTATGTACTGAGTTATTCCCCACCATGAAGGAGCCACCTCTCTCAGGCAGAGCACTCCCCTCTAAGCAATATCAGCTGGAGGGGAAGCATTAATGCCCTGCCCACAGGAATTACTCTGCTCTACCCTGTGGTGCTTAAGCCCAGTTGCTGAGGAGTACAGCTGGAAGACTTTCACACTTTAACCTTACAGAGGGCCTGGAGGCAGAGGTGGATATATGAGAGCTCTGAGTTTTCAGTTGACCCACCCCTGGAACTGATGCTGGTAAAAGCCAGCCTTGGGGCACAGCCTGGTTCTTTCTGCACACGCACAGGACCAGCAAAGGGAGCCACATGCTGTGGATCACTGATAGCTCCAAATAGATTGTCCAGGGCCAGTCACAGGCAGGGTTTGACTAGGGTGTGCACCAAGAGTCTTGCAGATCTGCCTAATACATAGAAACAAATACAAAGAAGCAGCCAAAATGGGAAGATGAAGGAACAGACCCCAAATGAAAGAAAAGCAGATTGTTCCAGAAGAACTAGATGAAATGGAGTCAAGCAATTTATCAGAAAGTTTTGAGTAATGATTATAAGGAAACTCAAGAACATGAAAAAAGAAATAGAAACCATAAAAAAGAACCAGTCAGATATAAAGAGTGCAATATCTGAAATAAATATACACTAGAAGGAATAAACAGTAGCCTAGATGAAGCCAAGGATTGAATGACTAATTTGGAAGACAAGGTAGAGAAAAAAACCGAGGCAGAGCAGTGCAAAGAAAAAAGAATTTGAAAAAATGAGGAGAGCTTAAGAAACATTTTGGACAACATGGAGCATAACAACATCCACATCATAGGAATACCAGAAGGGGAAGAGAGTGAGTAAGGGATCAAGAACCTATTTAAAGAAATAATGACAAAAACACCCCTAATCTGGTGAAGGAAAAATGACACATGAGTCCAGGAAGCTTAGAGAGTCCCAAACAAGTTGGACCCAAAGAGACCCTCACTGAGACACATCATAATTAAAATGACAAGGTTTAAAGACAATGAGAGGCTCCTAAAAGACACAAGAGAAAAGCAGGTAGTTACCTACAAGGGAGCACAAATTAGATTGGAGTAATCTGATTACTAAACAGAAACATTTCAGGACAGAAGGGAGTGGTGTGAAATATTCAAACTGATGAAAAGCAAGGATCTACAAACCAAGCTGCTTTACCCAGCAAGGCTACCATTTAAAATCACAGGAGAAATAAGGAGCTTCCCAGACAAGGAAAAGCTAAAGGTATTTGTTAACACCAAACCAATACTGCAACAAATGTTAAATGGCTTGCTTTAAGAGGAAGAAGAAGGAAAAGAGAAAGAAAGAAAAAACCAGAGGGAAACAGTGTAATAATAAAATGGCACTACATGCATATCTATCAATAATCACCTTAAATGTAAATGGCTTAAATGCTCTGACCAAAAGACAGAGGGTAGCTGAATAGGTATGAAAATAAAACCCATGTATATGCTGCCTCCAAGAGACCATTCTCAGATTGAAAGATACACACAGACTAAAAGTAAAGGGATGGAAAAAGATGTTTTATGCAAATTGAAAAGAAAAAAAGCTGGGGTAGCAGCACTTATAGCTGACCAACTAGACTTTAAAACCTAGGCTATAGTAGGAGACAAAGAAGGACATTATATAATGATGAAGAGAACAATCCAACAAGAGGATATATTCCTAGTAAACATTTACCATCCCAAGTAGGAGCACCTAAATATGTAAAGCAAATCTTGATGGACACAAAGGGAGAGAAAGACAGAAATACAATAACAATTGGGGATTTTTACTCCCCATTGGCTTCAGTAGATAGATCTTCCAGACAGAAAATCAAGGAAACAGCAGCCTTAAATGGCACACTAGGTCAAATGGATTTAATTGATATCTTCAGAGCCTTTCACCCCCAAACAGCAGAATATACATACTTTTCAAGTGTACATGGAACATTTTCTAGTATAAACCATATGTTAGGACATAAAACAAGCCTCAATAAGTTTAATAAGATTGAAATCATATCAAGCATCTTCTCTGGCCACAGGTCTATGAAATGAGCAATCAATCTCAAGAACACCAAAAAATATTCAAAGATATGGAAGCTAACATGTTATTAAACAATAATGTGTCAACAATGGGATCAAGGAATAAATCAAAAGATACCTTGAAACAAATGAAAATGAGGATACAACAATCCAAAGACTGTGTTACACTGGGAAAACAATCCTAATAGAGAAATTCATAGTATTGCAGGCCTATTACAAAAACAGAAAAACACTACAAAAAACAACAAAAAAAGGGATAACTCAAATAAATGACCTAACTTCACACTTAAGGAATTGTAAAAGAACAACAAATCCCAAAGTGAGCAGAAGGAAGGAGATAATAAAGGTCAGAGCAGAAATAAACACAATAGAGTCTTAAAAAAGATGCAAAAGTTCAACAAATCCAAAAGCCAGTGCTTTGAAAAGGTAAACAAGATTGATAAACATTTAACCAAACTCATCAAGAAAAAAAAGAACAGACCCAAGTAAATAAAATCAGAAATTAAAGAAGAGAAATAACAACTGTCACCAAAGAAATACAAAGTATTGTAAGAAAATATTATGAACAACTATATGCCCACAAACTGGATAACTTGGGTGAAATAGATAAATTCCTAGAAATGTACAATCTTCCAAAACTAACTCAGGAAGAATCAGAGAATCTGAATAGACACATTACAGCTAGAGAAATTGAAGCAGTATTCAAAAAACTCCCAAAAAACAAAAGCCCTGGACTAGATGGCTTCACAGGTGAATTTTACCAAACATTTTGAGAACTAACACCTCTCCTCCTCAGACAATTTCATACAATTCAAGAGGAAGGCAGGCTCCCAAACTCATTTGACAAGGCCATCATTATCCTAGTCATATAAAGACATTACAGAAAAAGAAAATTATAGGCCAATACCACTGAGAAGCATAGATGCTAAGATTCACAAAAAATATTAGTAAACTGAATACAGCAATGCATCCAAATGATCCTACAATATAATCAAGTGGATTTATTCTGGGAATGCCAGGTTGGTACAACACTTGCAAATCAATAAATATGATTCACCACATAAACAAAATGAAGGATAAAAACCACATGATCATATCAATGCAGAAAAAGTATTTGATAAAATCCTGCACCCATTTATGATAAAAACAGTCAGCAAAGTGGGAATAGAGGGAACATACCTAAACATAATAAAGTCCATATATGACAAATGCACTGCTAGCATCATTCTCAATGGGCAAAACTACAAGCATTCCCCTAAAGATCAGAAAACAGACAGGGATGTTGGCTTTCACCTCTCTTATTCAACATAGTACTGGAAGCCCTAACCACAGCAATCAGACAGGAAGAAGAAATAAAAGACATCCAAATTGGAAAGGAAGAAGTAAAACTTTTTATTTGTAGATGCCGTGATACTGTACATAGAGAACCCTGAAGAATCTACCAAGAAACTATTAGAATTAATAAATGAATTCATTAAAGTAGCAGGATACAAAATTAGTATTCAGAAATCAGTTGCATTTTTATATGCCAATAATGAACTAACAGAAAGGGAAATTAAAAAAACAATCCAATTTACAATTGCTTTAAAAAAGAATAAAGCACCTAAGCATAAATCTAACCAAGGCTGTAAAAAAACCTGTACTAGGAAAATTATAAGACATTGAAGAAAGAAATTGAAGAAGGTACAAATAAGTGGAAGCACATACCGTGTTTATGGATAAGAAGAATTAACGTCATTAAAACACTACCTGAAGCAATCTGTAGATTCAACACAATTCCTATCAAGATCCCAATGATATATTTCACAGAACTAGAACAAATATTTCAAAAATTTATAGGGAACCTCAAAAGCCCCTGCATAACAATAGCAACCCTAGGAAAGAAGAACAAAGTTGAAGGAATCATGCTCCCTAATATCAATCTATACTATAAAGTCATAGTCATCAAAACAGCATGGTACTGGCATAAAAACAGAGACATAGATCAATGGAACAGAATAGAGAACCTAGAAATATAATGCACTCTTTTATAGTCAGTTAATATTCTACAGAGGAAGTAAGCACATACAATGGACTAAAGAGAGTTTATTCAATAAATGGTGTTGGGAAAGTTGGACAGATATGTGCAGGAAAAAACTAGACCACCTTCCTATACTACACAAGAATAAATTCAAAATAGATCAGAGACTTAAAAGTTAGACACAAAGCTATAAAAATCCTAGAAGAAAACATAAGCAGCAAAATCTTGGACATAGCTTGAAGCAGTATTGTATCAGATATATCTCCCTGGAAAGGGAAACAAAAGAAAAAATAAACAAATAGGACTACATCAAATTAAAAAGTTTTTGCACAGC
Source organism: Carollia perspicillata (assembly GCA_004027735.1). Lineage (NCBI taxonomy): Eukaryota > Metazoa > Chordata > Mammalia > Chiroptera > Phyllostomidae > Carollia > Carollia perspicillata. The sequence goes on from PVKM010045019.1 coordinate 9,763, forward strand.
CAAGGAAAACATCAACAAAATTAAAAGACAACCCACAAAATGGAAGAACATACTCACCAATATATTTGGTACATGGTTAATATCCAAAATTTATAAAAAACTTAACAAAAGTCAACACCAAAACAACAACAACAACAACACAATTAAAAAATGAGCAGAGGATCTGAATAGATAATTCTCCCAAGAGGATATACAGATGGCCAATAAACATATGAAAAGATGCTCAACATCACTAATCATCAGAGAAATGCAAGTTAATACCATAATGGGATGCCATCTCACATCTGCCAGAATGGCTATCATCAATAAATCAACAAACAACAAGTGCTGGCAAAGATGTGGAGAAGGGGAAACCATTTTGCACTGTTGGTGGGAATGCAGATTGGTGCAGTCACTATGGAAAGCAGTATGGAAATAGCTCAAAAAATTTAAAATGGATCTGCCTTTTGAACCAGTGATCCCACTTCTGGGAATATATCCAAAGGAACTCAAACCACCATTTTGGAAGAACATAGGCACCCCTATGTTCATTGCAGCATTATTTAAATTGAGGAAATATGGAAGCAGCCCAAGTGACCATCAGTAGATGAGTAGATGAAACAACTATGAAACATTTACACAGTGGAGTACTACTTGGGTGTAAAAAAGAAGAAAGTTTTACCTTTTGTGATAGTATGGATGGACCTGGAGAACATTATGCTAAGTAAAATAATCCAGTCAGAGAAAGACAAATACCGTAGGATTTCACTCATATGTGAAATCTAGAGAAAGACAAATACCATAGGATTTCACTCACATGTGGAATCTAGTGAGCAAACTAACAAGCAAAATAGAGACAGACTCATAGAGAACAGGATAATAGCTAAGGCAGAGGGTGGGTAGGGCTGGAGGGATTGAGCAGAAAGGAAAAAAGGACTCATGGACATGGACAACAGTGTGGTGATTGCAGGGGAAAGGTGGGTATAAGGGGACTAAATGGTAATAAAAATATGACAAACATTACTGAATAAAAAGAGAAAATAAAAAAATACTATAATTTTTTTAAAAGCATAAGTCACCTTTTAAGTCTATTTTAAACTTACTACTGCCTCTGTAATTAACATAGTCCCCTCCTCTGCAACTTCCTTTTCTTAAAAACCTATGAAATATTGGTAGTTTGCTTACTTCAGTAAGACTGTAACTAACCAGCATAGCTCTCCCTTACTGAGGTGAGCAATAAATCAAATTTTGCAGCTTTGGTGTTTGTTCCAAAGTTTGAATGGTGGTCTTACCCTTTGACAGATGACAGCATATGACAGCATTTTAAAAAAGAAAGATAACATGTTTGCTCAACTTCTCAAATGAATTATTTGTTGGGAATAAAGTCACATACCAAAGTGTGGGTTGACCACATGACTATGTCTTCTTCGTGGAAAAAATATATTTCATTGAGCTATCATATTAACAGGCATTTAGAAACCCAAATCTTCTATTTTAACTGCACAGAATATACTTCATTGATGTATAGCATCCATTATACAAAACTCTCATGTGACATCAGCCTCATGAAGTCGACTATTATCAAATATGACATGCTCAAAGTGTGAATACTTGGGGCCTTAAGGGGAAAAAGGTCCTAGAAAATCCTGAGGAGTAAGCTTGATGAGAGACAATAAGTATACTTGGAATTTCCCAGAATGAGACTGCCCTGGGCCATCTTTGAGTCTTCCTCTAGATATCCTACTCAGCCTAACAATAGATGGGAAGTACACATATATGTGGGAAACTAATTTTGAGATAAACTTGCCAGTAGATGGTGGTGATGGGCTGGCAGGGAAGTGACTCAGCAGCAGCCGAGGGCTGAGTAGGGATTATATTGCCAATGGAGAGATTATGATGGACTGAAAGAAGTGTAGTGTGGGGAGGCTCCACCTGCAGACCCACCTTCTGCCACGGATGAACGTAATGCTACCAAGACATGATTTGCTTGGGGAGGAAAGGGGCTAGTCTCTCAAGGGAGAAAGGCCAAGAGCCTCTTTCTCAATGGCTTTTTATTAGGTTCATAACGCACCAGGGATACAGGTAAAGCTCATCAATCAATGTCAGGCGGCAAGGATCAAACAACAGATAATACTTCAAAGAAATCTGAGGGCTTAATCTGAGTCAGTGTCTGTCAGGTAAGGGGGTTGCAAAACACTTTAGGAGACATACTCATTTCCTGCCCAGACCCTTATCATATGAATGAGAGCACGCTTAGCAAAGCAGGCTTCACAGGATTTGACTAATTCTTTCTTATGCCCCATCACCCTGGAACCCATTCTAGCCA
>PVKM010045020.1:0-12075 GCA_004027735.1 Carollia perspicillata
AAAATATTGCATTCCAAAAAATAGAGACATAAAGCAGAATTAGGGAGCTATAGGGTCCACATAGGCACTCTCTACGTATAGGGTTGCTTGAACACTTCAGTTCCATTGTCCAACATTTAAGTGAAATAAATAAATTATATAAGAGGGTAATGACCATGTTTATGGACAATAAAGTTCTCAGTATTTACATAGGACGTTTTCCAAATCATGGGAATATGCCTTGGGGGAGGGAGTCAAATTTAATCCACTTTTAAAGAATGTCGACTTCTCAGAAGGATGGGCTGCAACAGGTAGGGCATGACTTGCCCCTTAACTCTACACGGAGCTTTCACCCCAAGGATCCAAAGCCCCCTCTCAGCCATTGGCCCTGACCTTCGGCAACCTCTAATGCATAATGATGACCAGTCATTCTTTCAATGGGCATTACAACATTCTAGTGACTGCCAGGTGCTGGGGATTTAAAGCTATTTAAAGATGATTAACAGATTTAAATGACCGTATTTATGTAAAATAAAGTTATTTTCACTCTTAAGGAGATTATAGGACAGTGGGAGAAAGAGGAATGTAAATGAAGTCACAACAGTATACTCAGTGCCCTACCTAAGACAGCAGAGGGCCACAGCAAACAAAGGAAGGAAAACATCTTTTTCTAGGTCCAGTGGGTGAAGGGGCCCCTAAGGAGGCAGTGCTATTTGGGGGCTGAGTCTTGTGTAAGTCAGAGTGCACTCAGTGTGGTTGGCAGGATCGGGTGGGCCAGGGGAAGGAAGTGATCATGGGAAATAAACAATGTCTAGGTTTACCAAGGCAACGGCTGTGATACACTTGAGGTTCTTTGGATGGCTCTGTGACAGGGCCAACAGCATAGGCAGCAGTGTGTGCAAGGCAGAAATGGAAAAGTCTGCAAAATCACTTTGAATGTCATAGATGGGTCTGAAGACAATAACTTGAGTGGGTTTTTGTTTTAGAAGTATTATTCAAAAGTTACATGGCAGGTAGAGTGGAGTAGGAAAAAAACCCTGAAGATAAAAGAATGTGAAACCTGCTTGTAGAAGATCCGGTGAGAAATGATAGCCTGGGTCTTCCAATTGGAATCATGCAGGTGTCGTTGGGAAAAAGGGCATCGCTTCACAAGCAGACGGGACGTGGAAATCATCAACACTGGCTAATCTCACATCTGTGACAGGACTCTCATTTCATAAAGAGTTTCTGCTTTTCTCTCAATGGAACAGCCCATGCCTTCAGTCTTCTTTATTCCAATTCCTAGAAGATGTTTTGCATGTTAGTCTTCTCCCAGCCAAGATAATCTTTACTGGACTGCCTGTTAATTTGCTTCCATTATAGTTCTGATACCCAAAGCATAGATAAAGGGGATTAAGGCTTAATTCTATTAGCGCTAGAACTGCCAGGACTACTTGGGTGCTGCTGTTTTATTTAATGCAGGTATACTTACATAATCTGCTTGTTTTTTTAACAGCTATCTTCTTTCACTATCTGCAAATCCTAGTCAGGAAGGCAGTTTTCATACCCAAGATAGATTCTTATTAGATTATTTTTAATGATCAAGAGAAGGGTGCATCTTTCAGCCCAAATAGGAAACCTAGTTTGGAGCAGTTGAGTAGAACACTCAGCCAGAGAAGTGTTCTAACATTCTTTGTCCCCGGTATCATTTGTAGGCCTTTTTTTTCATACTGCCTATTGGTGGTCTGATTCTTCACTGTTATGGCTGGGTCACAACTGATCCCAGGAAACCCTTGGAACCACAGAATGCTGCTCCGGGCAGAGATCTAGCTGGAGATAATGGATCTAGGAGTCACTGCATTACAGACTGCAGATTCCAACCCATTGTTCGGGAAGGGTCGTCCTTGTGTTTTCTCACTCTTTCACAACCCTACAATCAAATTCACATTTCCTCTAAAGGTCTGTTGCCTACAAGCCTACTCCAGCCCTCTGTGTTGGCTACATCTGGTGGTAAGGTACTGCAGGGCTCTGTGTGTGCCCACTTGGATGAAAGCCATTGTCTTCTTCTTCCCCTTTCTCATCTCAAGCTTAGAGTGAATTTGGCTAGATCTTCTCAAATTATGCTTTGTACTCCGTGGTTAAGCACATGTAAAATTCATGTCTACATGTTCTCATGAAGCCCTTTCCCATACTCCTGAGACAACTTCAATCATTTTCTTTCTGGTAGTTTTTTTTTCTTCCATACTTGGATTTTGCATATTACTGGATCTAATGTTGTGGTTAAATTCTTATGACTAGCCTGCACCTCATTCCATTCTTGGGGGAGAGAGATGAATGCAAGAGATGCAATTCGAGGGGACCCAGGAGTCGGGAATCCAGACTGTTGTGGCTCCTCTCAGATGGTTCCAATTGCTAGTATGATGGCCTTTGCCAAGTGGGGCATTAATTTTAACCATAGAAACCTGGCAAGTCAGACAATTCAGCTTGACATTGCAATTCAGCATTGGGAACTATTAGTTTTGGATCTGATTTTAAGTGGTCTCAGAATACCGGTTACAAACAGAAAGGTTTTCCTGAAGCCAAGTCATATGGCGGCCCTGTGTTTCCTTATCTGCTTTCAGCCAGGCGACCTGGGAGGGGAGCCCGTGATTTCCTGCTGCTTCTGTCTAATCGTATGAGAGGCAAGCATCCAGCTCTGGTGTTCTTGAATTTCATTTTCTTTTATTTTGTCCTTTCATTTTCGCTCTTTTATTTCTGTATCCTCAAACCAGTGCATGGACACTGGGAGATGGGTGAGGGTGGGGAGAAAGAAAATACAAGTCATTTGAAAGATCTCAAAAGTCTCATATTCTCCATTTAAAAGTCACCACTTTTAACAACTTGGTGCCTACCATTCTAGAAGGGGTGCTGTAGGGAGAAGATACAGAGGGAGGGAGAATTTTACCCACAAGCCTTATTTTTTTGGAATTGTTCCCAAGCAAGTCACCAAAGCCCAGCTTTGGCCAGGACAGTATCTGTTAGTCTTTGCCACACATGGATGGCTTGCTCTCCATCCTGGAAGGGGCTGTCCAATCGTCCACAAGCCTACAAACAAATCTGCACCCCCGCCGAAGGGGCTGTGCCTGCAAAGCTCCTCCTGATCCCCCCGTCTGTGTGGGCCACCTGCTTCTGGTTGAAAGGCATAAAGACTAATTTTCCTAATAAAAATTGACGTTCTTTTACGTGGATTTGTGTGCTGGGTTTGCAACCGTCAATCTGTCTGTGATTCAGCACCTTAAAGGATGAATTTCCTTCTCTGTTTTTCTAACGCCAACTTCTTGGTTTCACTCAACATTTCTGCTCTGCTCTCCTCCTTCTGTGCATAGGTCAACCCTTCCCATGCTCCTCATCCGAACTGTGGCAGGAACGAATCTGCTAGATGCTGTTACCATTTTTGAACAGAACGATCTGAGTCAAGTGACCTCATTAATCACTGGCTAGATTCTTGGCACAGGTGTGTCTGCTCTGGTGCATTTATTGGCAGTCCTTGTTCAAGAAACAGACTAATACGGCGCCTTTCACAGAAGAGGCAAGATGGAAACGGTCTGGGAGGTGTGGCAGGCAGCCTGAGATGAGGAGAGTGTTCAGTAACGAAGTTGCCGACACAGGAAGTGTCAGGAGAAGGTGAGAAGGGGTTTAAATGGAAAGCTATTGAGGAGGTGGAAATGACAGGACAGACCTTAGTAATAGATTATTCAATTCTAGTCTGAGATTTCTGGTTCACATGAATGGGTTAGAAGCAGTTCTAGTAAGACAGACCAGGAAAAAAAAAAGAGGTAGCTGATTCTGCAATCTATTTTTAAGGAATATCTAGTTTGCAGAATGTGTGGAACATCTAGGAGATAGTATCTCTTTGCAGATACTACTACCGACGGGAGCCGAGGGCACAGATCTGGCTGGAGATAACCGGCTCGGGAGGCATCGAGTGTAGGTTGCAGATTTCCACCTGTTGCTTGGGAACCTGTGTGCTTTCCACCCTGAAATAACACCAGATGGTGGCAAAAAGATGGTGGAAGATTGAGTTTTGAAGGGAACACGGCTACTTTTTTTTGTTAATGGATAAGCAAATTGCCTTATTTTCTAATTGCATTCATTGGGGTGACATTGCTATTAAAACGAAACAGGTTTCAGGTGCTCAATTCTACGACCCGCCATCCATATGTTTGTTGTATTATGTGTTTACCATCCCAAGTCAAGTCTCGATGTATTTCCCCTCTTCAGACTTATAAATTAATAGCACTAGTAGTAAAAATCAAGCACTAATCCTCCCAAAATTTATTATTTTTAGTTTTAAAAATAATTATAATTCACTATGATTCCTGATAGGATCTAAAACAAACCGACTTGTAGGATAAAGTAATTAATGGCAATGCTGATGAATTGCTGCTGCTACTCAGATGCATCATGGTGAAAAACAGGAAATGTTATGAATCGATGCAATGTAAAAATCTGTATTCAGCCTGGTGGAGCACAAGCAGGAAGTGACTCGTTTTAGCAAAGGAAGTTTAAAATGCCCTCCTCCTAGCCACAGGACACAGGAAATTCATTACGGCAGGGAAACGCAGCTGCCGCAGTGAAGGCAGTCCCAGCACTGAGGTTACCCAGACAGAGAGCTACAGTATCACCCAACCACTCCCAGGGACCAACAGAGGAGGCAGGTGACAATTTGTAAAACAGCTTTAGTAATATTCAGTCCCCGAAGACTCCACTTTGAACAACATGTAAGTGCAGCCTCAGAAGAAACAAAGCTTGAATGATTGGAGGCAGAAAGACCAAAAGACAACAGGGAAACTACAGGGACGTCACTGTTCCTTAAAAGCTGGAGGAATAAACTCCAGAAGAGCACAGAGATAGTATAGGAAGTAAAAGGAGGTGTTGCCGCGCCTCCCCCGGCCCCTTCCACCATCCTCACTGCGTAGTGTGGCTTTGAAACGATGCGGCTCTGTTTTTAAACCCTAGTTTTGTTATTTACTGTGTGTGTCAACTTTGGGCAAGTTTTAAAACTTCATCTGCGGAACAGGGATGCTGCTCAGTATTGTGAAAACTGAGCTAATGTATGCCAAGTGCCCGAGACACAGAAAGTACTGCTATGTTCACTATTATTATTTTTAAATAACACTTTCTCAGTAAATACAAAAATACGTCTAAGAACTCTGCTATGTTCACTATTATTATTCTTAAATAACACTTTCTCAGTAAATACAAAAATACGTCTAAGAACTCTTCTAGAGTCCCTTATTAAACGACTCTCCCCAACTCATTTCTCCTAAGTTTCAGTCTGTCAACCACCACATCTTCCTTACTAAAATGGGTTCTTAGGAATTCATCCATTCTTACAAATCTTACTAAAGAGTCTTAGGAATTTCGCTATATTATTTGAGGTGAATTCTTACAGTTTTGAGGAGTAAATTGAATGGCTTTCATTTTTCTTTAAATCTCGAGTGATTTTAGATTTAAAAACATGTTAAAGGCACTATTTTGTGTTCGAGTCTGGCTATTACTTAGATGATTCAGCACCCCAGGTTTCTGCGTGGCATCTGCAAGGACCTGAGGAATTTGTGGTGGGGTGGATGACTGTACCACTGTGGCTGCGTGTTTGGGATGTCTGGGCTACTTTGGGCTGTGTAGCATCATGCTCACAATTTTTTTCGAGTTTATTGCTGCTATTACAAACTTCAAAAGATCTCCCCAGCCCTTTGGCTGTTGGGCTTTTTACGAAGCCAGAGCTAGTCTAAAATAAATCACTGGGCAGATGCTGATGACAGAAAATGACTGTAGAGTTATCTTCCCATTTACTCTTTACTGTTATATTTAGATAGTGAACTTCCCTTGACCTTGACATAGCTGTCCTATATTATTTTGGTCCTTGGTTATATTTTGCTCTGTAAATATTCTGAAAGTTGTTTCCCTAGTGGTCATCTACACTAGCGAGAGGATAAATTCCTGAGGGGTGTGGACTGACAGCAAACTTGCTCAGAGTGAAGACAAATCACTAGATACATTTTGTCAAATTAAACCAACTTAATGAATTTATAATAAAAACAACCATCAGTTTTATTGAGTCAGAAAATGTCTTCAGATAAAGTTCTTTGTAATCAAATCTGTGGTAAAATAAACAGGAACTTATTCTCCCAAGACAACTGGGACCTTCATTCCTGAGATTTCCTAGGCTCACTTGGGAAGCTCATGTGTAGCCCGAGGTTGGTGAGACGGCTGGCCAAGTAGGTGGGCACTGAAGTGTGTGACCTTCTTCCTACCCAATGTCAAGAGTAAAGAAAAAGTCATCTAAAAAATGATGTTTCCTGGCTCCGACTCAGAAAACGTATCCTCAGACCCATATGAACACAGAAAGCTTTGGTAACCGTGTATGATCAAGGATTATCTTCCTTGGGCCTGTCCATGCAAGACCCTCCCACGGACAGGGAAGAACAGAATGGCCAACTGAAACAAGTCTGGAGGCTGAGCTCATGGCTGGGCAGAGAAGGTGAGGACATGCTTAGCTGAGTTTGAAGCCTACACAAGTTAAAGGGCCAGGACTGGTGGTAAAACGATGAACCCTTCCACCAGACTGTAGATTTTAAGACTTTAATAGTGGGAGAGAACTGTCAAATATGAACTCTGTCACCAATAATTAACAGCTTCTAAGTGTAGTAAGCTGGGCTTTCCCTTGTCTCCTAGATACTGTCTTGTATTGAGATGACAGAAGATGCCAGTTTATTCACATGACATCTGACTTAATGGAGACATACTGAAGAGATCATTTTCTTTCTTTTTCTTTTCTTTCTATTCTTGGTTATGATCCATTTTATTAACCAGAACTTCAAGTTTATACCACAGTACCCAGCCATGACCAAATCTAAGCATTTGTTAAGAAAGAATGTCTCCTCTGTTTTCATTACCCATTATAGGTTCTTTCCTATTTTAAAATACATCTTAAAGTTTTCAATATGTGGTTTATTCAGCATACTTTATAACACAAATTACAATAATTATATTTCAAGTGTTTTTAGAAGTCATGGCTTTGTACTGCTCCAGTTACATCTTGGTTATAAAAACACTGGCTTGACTTAGAGGTTATAGTCTTTTCAAATATTTTAAAACAGTGTTAAACAATTGACTCATTCAGTTTCAAATATTACTTCAGGCTTTCATTCTCTACATTCCAGGCAACCACTTTTGAGTGGTCCATTTGTCTCGGGCTAGTCTGGTATTTTCCTTCTCTATTCTTCCCTTCTCTTTGTTGACCCATTCACCACAGGAAATTGGGTAATCTATACAAATTATCTCTTCCCTTTATCTACTGATCCAAGGAATATGAGGTGCATTGCTAATTTTCTAACAAGGAGAATGTAAAGTGTTGATTCTAGAAAGAGAACGAATGAGCCAGTGGTAAGAAGTGGTGGTTTGAGCCATACTTTGTTTTTCTTGTGAGACAGCAGGCTCTCTGTGCACAGAATTGTGGGAAACAAAACAAAATACAACACAACACACTGGCCGTTCACTTAACCCTGCACCTCTCGACAAAAACATGAACAGTTAAGAATGTAAAGCCATTATTTAGGAGGGTCTAAACACTTGGCATCTGCCTCTTTGCCGATAATAGTAAATGAATCAATACTTCTGTTCTGCTTTACAACCAGTGTGTAAACCACACACAGCACGTGGTGTGTATGGGGCAGGGAAGTGCAATAGTCCTGATTCCTCAGGACAGACCACGCAGGAGGTGGCAGGAAGAGCATTCCATGCATTAGGGGACAGCCTGTTCACCTTCCAAACCACCAGGGCATATGCTATCTAACTGTTCCTTTCTTATTGTATAAGGATCTCAGTTCAGGGCAAATCACTTTGCCACCTGAGCCAATGGGTAAGCAAAAGAAAATAACATTCCTGCCATGCTACTTTGTTGCTCTACAAGTAAGTAAATCGCAAGTATCTTTGTAAGAAATATCTCACAGATCTTGACTCATTATTGAATTAGAAATCCCCCCAATTTTACTGAAATGTAGTTGACATACATCGCTGTATTCGTTTAAGGTATACTACAAAATGATTTGATACACGTATGTATTACAGAATGATTGTGATAAATCCACCACATCCACCACATCACAGTTACAAATTATTTTTTCTAGTGATGAGAACTTTTAATGTACTGTCTTAGCAACTTTCAAATATGCAATACAGTATTGTGAACTATAGTAGCCCTGCGGTACATTAAATCCCCAAAACTTAGTTATTTTGTAAGTGGAAGTTTATAGCTTTTGACTCTTGACTATTTTCCCAGATCCCCAACTCCGTGAATTAGACATTTTTAAAGCTTAATCCAAACAAACCAAACACACAAGACGAAGAATTTATAGGATGAAGGAAAAGAAAAAAAGTACAGTTATTAGTTTAAGTTTAAATAAGTTAAATCTATTTTTATAAAATTATACACAATCACATTGAAGACCTTCATCAGTTAGTTCAAAGGTATGAAACACTGAAAACATACATTGTTACACATGAATAATATGATTCCACAAGGTTCAGTTATTAGAATTAAACACACTCAAGATACTGTCCTTTCTTTGAAAAAATCTATCTAGAGTGTGTCTTTGAAATCTTAAAGGAGAAATGAATCTTGAACCTTGTAACATAATTCTGCAAACACCAGAGTTCAGAGGGCTGCAGTTCGGTACCTCAAGGATTTGGAATTTTGGTGGCCAGCCTGTCACTAACTGCATAAATAGCAAAGAAGGAAAATATATTATTATCAAATTGAATGTATATTTTAATACAGATACATATTTTTTTCTGAGGATTTTTCTAATATTAATATTTTGCTAGGGATAGTCAATATTAAAGAGATTTTGTATCCTCTCGTTGGCAGGCAGAGTCCTTCATGTTAAAACATAACCTTCGAACTTCTACTTTCCTGTCAAAATGGGCTGTCAGCAAATCTTTTGGATTAATAATTCTCAGTGTAATGTTGGAGTCCTGTTAGAGTCCAGGAAAAGGGTCATATAAAAAAGCCTCTGGAGCCCTTCCTTGAGGAAGAGAGAAGGGGCAGCCGTCTATTCTGCGTTGGGAATGAGAATTACGGGCAAACTCTAGGTTGCTTATCTTTACAGTGGCCTAAGTGCTGTGGATGAAAGAAAAATGAGAAATTTCCCAAGTATTTTGTGAAAAACAGCTAAATATGGATAGGAGATCCTATCTCCATTCAATTAAACATCATCTTGGATGGCACAGCAGTGCCCCAGGCTGTACAAAAGTATAAAAGATTTTCAACACTTAAGAAACTCACAATCTTATCACATAGGCAAACATATTAAAACTATGTTCCACAGCCAAGGATAATGACACAAACCCTGCTGGTGTTAAATAGATACTGGACTCTGTTCTTCACAACGTCTGTGTTACTCTCTGTGAAATGCAGTGAGAGCCCCTTAATTTCCTTCCTGCAACATCAGAATTTCCTAGGCTAACTTTGAGGCCCAAACATCCAGTCTTCATTTTTTCCACTTAAAAAGCTGTCATTTTAATTGGAAAATATTTAATATGTACCATAAATTTCTGAGCCCTGCGACTGATTTTTAGCCATTTTTGATTCCTACTGAATACCCTGTTCCCTGGTGAATGCACTAAATAGTCAATAAACTTCCGTAAATGAAAAGAAAAATTTTGTATAAAGGGATGAAGGAGAGAACATTTCAGTGTTTTAAACACACACACACACAGTAATGGTTAAATGTACAACTTAAAAATTGGAGACAAGCTCTACTTACTACCTGTGTGATCTTCAACAAGTTGCTTAGCCTACAGGGATCTTAGTTTCTTTATTTGCAAATGGAAAATATGAGTACATATTCGATGAATATTTTTTGAAGATTAGATTTAATAATTTAAATAAAGTATTCAGCATCAGTTCTTCCACAGAATAAGTGCTCAATAATTATTAACCACTATATTATAGTTTGCCACCTGCCTGTGTTTAAAAAGATTTGCAGCAACTAACGCTAAGAAACAGATACAATAAAACAAAACATGAAGATAAGAACAAGGCTAGAGAATTGACAGTTAATTTTTTTTCAAAATTTTTTATTATATAAGTAAAATTGATTTCTAGGTCTGAAAACATGCCCCAAACCAGGTAATATTTTATGGAAAAGATAGATTTTTGCTGCAGATGTAAGAATTGTGTTAAAATGTGTTCTTTACAAAATTACTTGAGTTACATGTCAATATTATAAAATAAAGAATGAAAAAACTCAGAACATCAATGAAACAAATTTAGGAAGAATGCCTACAGGTGTTTAATTAATAGTTAATGAATCTGAAAAGTAGTTGACTTAGGTTTTCGTCTGGTCACAGGGAACCACACTCTCTAGAAATCCAGATGCTTGGTCCTAAGACATGCTGACTTGATAACTGACAGATTTTTCTTAATTATTATAGTGAATAAAAAGGCTTCTCGAGAGGTGTGCAGCTCAATAGAATTATGCTTCCCTTCACCCAACTGCTTACCGAAACCTGTTCCAAGATTCTAAGACATGCTGTACTTTAAAACTTAGTTTAGAAGACTGGCCCATCAATCTCTAGGTTAGCTATGCTACAAAATTGTATTAGCCCAGTTTCTAGTTTAAGTGTTTTTTTTTAAACTGCGAGGCTATGTTCTTTGTCCCATCTACATCTCTCCCAAGGTCATAATATCTAGCTGGACTGATACTCTCCATGCAAGTTACAATCTAACCATATCTTGAGCATCAGAAAATGTAGAGCTTCAGTGCCTCCCTTTTAGTTCCCTATTCTTCCTGGTTTAAAAGTCAGTCACCACTCCAGACATGGGACCCGGTCTCCAGCTGGTCTCTTGTGCTCTCATAATAAAGTACTATCTTTGTTGGCATCCAGTGCCCCCTAGGCATCTCACCATGTACCTACGATACTTCCAAGTTCTGGCTGTCTGCGGCTCACAGGTATGTGTAGCTTATTTTGATTGGCTTTTCCACTGCTCTCTACATATCAAGGTTGGCCCTGCCCAACCCAGGCTGGGAGGAGAGCGGTCACATCTCTTGCACGGTCCTACGGCCACGTTGGGGTTTGTGAGCTCACAACACAACTCAGGGATGATTGATGGCAGCCTTCCGCCCAGGTTTATGATTATGTTCCTTCACCTATGATGGCATTCCATGTGCTCTGGGCTTTTGAAAATCTTCAGTTGGCTCTTGTCTAAAACATGATTTATTTGATAATGTTGCTGGGTGCCCTGTCTCAGCTGCTCAATGGCTTTTCCAAACCTGTGCATTTAGTTCTAAGCCCAGTCAATTCTCTCAGTTCCATGTTTGGGTCCTCAGCCAGTTCCAAAATTTTCCACAGGAGCTGACTTATCATGACTTGTACTTCAACACCAAACTATGAAAATAGCCAACCACCAAGGAGCTGGAAGGAGTTCGGGAAGCAATTTCAGAGGAGGAACACTTCACACTGAATGACTGTGTCAATTAGGGCTACGGTTGGACAGGATATTGGAACTGGTAAGAGGGCATTCCAAGCAGAAGAACCACATAAGGAGAGGCAGATAAATAGTTTCTTTTTTCTTCTGAAGGAAGTCAAGCAAAAGAGTTTGCCAAGGGACTTTAATTTACATTTTCAGAGTGTAATAAAATTTTCATAGGAAATTTCGAATGTAAAAATTAAGAATTTGACAGTATATTATTTACCCAAGGAGGCTCTGTTAAAAATTGTTTGGAGGCAAACATTTATTAAGTGCCCAGCAATTTCCTTAGTACTGGAGAACAAAGAACAATAAGACCAATATATGATATTTGCTCTCAAGGAGCTAACATCCCAGTAGGGGAGACAGATACACTAATAAATGATTTTTATGTTCAGCTGGAGCTCTTTTATAATGCAATTTGGTCCAGAAGTTGGTTTATTAACCAAATAAAAATTTGGTTATAGGAGCGAATTTAAAAATACCTTTTAATACTTCACTTTAAAACAAAATTATATATTCTTTCACTGATCTTTTGATATGTCACAATATTTCCCTTGTATAAACCACATACGTAATACATTGTATGTGCTTAAATGTCT
>PVKM010045021.1:0-12073 GCA_004027735.1 Carollia perspicillata
TTTCCCTTTGCTTTCACAAACACAGATATCACAGACTTACTCTGACCATTTCTTATACTTGTCCTGAAATTGTAAGGGGAAAGCAAGCTATTTTTTAGTAACTCCCAAATAGCAACCTAGTTCTCGCCTCCCGCTTCTGTAAAACTGTTTGGCCTGTTAAGATAAGGGACTGTTAACCCATTTATCATTCACCCCGCCTGCCTTACTGCCCACGCCCAGCTAACACCTGCATTCAGCTTCTGTAATCTGCTTGCAACATTTTCCAACCCAGCTTTCGCATCACAGTCTGATAATATAAAAGAAAACTTACTCCCCATGTTCAGGGCCCAGAATTTGGAGGCTGTCTCCTCTGGGTCCACATGCATTAATAAAGCGCTCACTCTGTTGACCCCACATCGTGTCAGAGTCCGTTTTTCCGCAACAAAATCAGCCAATAATTCAAGATGCACTAGTTACTAAAGCATTTCAGAGTTCAAAGTCTTGAGTACAGAGATGCCTATTCCTATTGGACTGTTATTGTTTCTGGGCCTTTTTGGAGAACAGAGATAGGATGCATGGCAGAAAGGAAGGCAGGAAGGAAGGAAGGCAGGCAGGAAGGAAATAGATAAATGTATAGTATTTTTTTTCAGACATAGAGTCATAAAAAGATTGCAGTCTTTGTAGCTTAATGTATTAACATAACTGAAAAGTAACTTAAAGTTATAAAAAGCATATTTTGAGGGCTTCAAAGACAAAAAGGGGAAAGCACACCAATAAAGAGGACAACTTTGGAGGAGATCTCTGTTTTGGTGTTCCCAGGAAAGGAAGTCTTAGCTAACGCATTTCAGTTTCCACCAGTGTCAATGACAAAGCTAAATCCCAGGTGGCTACAGGCAATTTTAGTCAATAGACTGAGGATTCCAGAACCAGTAGCAAAATTATACTGTACCTATTACCATTAAAATTTGGATTATAGAGGGCCTTTTGTTCTGAGTCAGTATCTTTTTGAGTACCTTCTTATTCCTATGTATCAAATTACAGGCTTCTGGTACTCAATTTCTATGAATACAGTTTTTATTTCAAATAAAAATTGTTACCTTTTAACGTACTTGGCTTCTTTATGGCCTAAGAGAAAAAATCTGCTGATCATGCCAATATGCGTATTCACAATCGCTTTGACATTTATTTTTTTAAGTCTGAAATTAATGACTTGGCATTCTGGTATCTTAGTCTGAAGTGGATTTCAGTTAGCATTAGTCATTTTCTCAGCCCGGTCAGTCTCAGGTCTTTACAATAGCACTTCTTCAAACAAAGGCCTAGATAATAGCAAGCGCTAATAATAGCCAGACTTCAAAGAAAGAAAGGGCTAGTTAATAGCAGTGTTTCCAAGGGGAAAAAAATTAAAAAAACTCTTCTTCCCTCAGGTCAGAGCTTCTTAAACCTTCCAAGGAAGTATGAATACAGACAGAGCAAATTGAAGCATAGTGAGAAAGGACCAGCTTCATGTAAAATATTTCCTAAAAATATCGTGTTTTATAATAAAAATAGACACTTATTATGAATTCTATTTACTAATATGTGCATTTGGTATGCTTTTCCATAATAATAATGGCTTACATTTATTGAATGTTTAGTATGCACCAGATACTTTATGTTCTCATAAAATTCAGCTTCGGGAACTGAGACTCCAAGAAGTTAGGTAAGGGACACCTCTAAGTGACAGGGTTGTGATTCGAACCCAGGGCAAGCTGACTGAATATACTCTTAAACACTTTCTTTTGGAATAATGTACCAAATTTATATTGTACCATAATTTTCCATGCCCTATAAATCACTGTCATTTAAAAAAGGTATATGAATACCTCATTTAAGAGGATTACCATAGCCTTTAAATGATTGATTCCTCTCCTCCATCCAGAGAGATTTAGAACAGCTTATCCAGTGTGGTCCCAAATAAATATTTTTCACAAAGAAGCCTGGGGGTTATAATGCAGGGATTCAATAATTCACTTTAAGGAACCATATGCTTACATGTTTTCCTTCCGTTTATTTCTGTATGAACTCAGCTTTCATATGGCTTTACTTCTTAAAGAAGAAGTCAAGCTGCTACACCCAGAAGGTGGCTGAGGTACTAAGAAAGGAAGAGACTGAATGACAATGAGGCAAAGCCCAGGGTGTCCTACTTGCTCCTCCAGCAAAACCAGTGATATGTGGCTGGTGGCAAATTTATTTTCAAACTTTGCCTATCTTGGCAAGCACAAATGCCTTCTGCTTACTATGTGAAGATGTTTGTATAAAAAATGGTTTCTTTTCATGAAATTTTGGTGACTGTGTTGGGAAGGCAATTTTAGTGGTTAGAGGAGAGTGGGGAAGTTGAGAATATATGAAACAGTGAATGAAAAACATTTTTCTCCAATTTCTTTTGCTAAGTGGCACTGATCATTTTTTAGATGAATTTAAAAAGGTATCTTTGTTTTTGTATCGGTGTGTAGGGATTTCATATCTACATTGACCCTGAAAAAACCCCTAGTTTGTAAATGTTTTTTATCTGCTTTCACCATAATATACTTATGTTAAAATGATTTAACCTTTCAATAGATATGAAGGAAATCAGTCAGAAAGTTACACATATTTTGGCAGCATTCGCAGTAAAAAAAAGTCAACTTCTGTTTGAAAAATTTAAAAATATCTTCATAAATCTAGTTTAAAAACTCTGTAATTCTTTTGACCACTGAGCTGCAGCAGCTTTTGTATAAATATATTCCTCTGACAGCCCAGAATAGGAATTGAGTGGTTACAATGAAATTTACTTAAAAAATTCTCACCTGCAACACTTACAGGACACACAGGTTTTGAAGAGTGACCGGGAGCCCTGACTGGTATGGCTCAGTGGATTGATTACCGGCCTGCGAATCAAAGTGTTGCTGGTTCAATTCCCAATCAGGCCACATGCCTGGGTTGCAGGCCATGTCCCCAGTGCAGGGTGTGCTAGATGCAACCACACATTAGTGTTTCTCTCCCTCTCCCTCCCTTCCCCTCTCTCTAAAAATAAATAAATACAATCTTCAATAAAAATAAAAGAGTGACAGGGAAAAAAATCTAACTTATATATTAGGGTGACCGACCAAAAAAGGTTGTTAGATTTTAATGCCAGTTTTCTTCTCTTTCTTCCTAAGTGAATTAATAGGGTTTTGGGGATCCTCAGTGAGCTAAAAGGACTTTGAGGACCATTTTGTACCCC
This sequence comes from Carollia perspicillata, assembly GCA_004027735.1. Lineage (NCBI taxonomy): Eukaryota > Metazoa > Chordata > Mammalia > Chiroptera > Phyllostomidae > Carollia > Carollia perspicillata. The sequence continues at coordinate 3,221 of PVKM010045021.1, forward strand.
AGGGTGGAAAAGAGTATGTGGACGGAGCCCTGAAAGTCTGAGAGTCCAAGTATGGAGAACCAACGGTTCATTTAAATTCCTCCGTGGAAGCACAGAGTACTGTGCATGAGTGCAGAGCCACAGTAGATGGCTATGCCACAGTGTAAAACATCTGGCTCCAGCTTAAGGACTGGTTTTCTGCAGTAACAAAAGGTGACGGCCAGAAGCAAAAGTTATGGAGTTTGGTAAGACAAGTTCTCTCGAGGTAGAGCTAGATTGCTCTCTTTTTAGTAGATCATTTGGGAACAAGAGAGTTTCTGGATATAATGTTAATAGGGGAAATGGGTCTCGTTAATTTAATAATTAATAGTACTGCATTTGGCATTCAAGTCTATGGAGCAGATCATATAATTTGCAAGTATAGTACTAGAAAGCTGGCTATGAAGACAACGAGTAGAGAAATAAAAGTTTGATCTTCATCAGAATACCTCCATTAATTTGCCCTGGAGTGCAATAGAGATGACACTGTTAAAAGAATTACCTGTAAGAGGTCTCTGCAGCCACACTCCTTGGCCCAATACTGGCTCCATCCTTGCTGACTGTTTCACATTCAACAACTTATTTAAATTCTCTGTGCTCCTATTTCCTCACTGTAAAATAAAAATAATAAAATTACTTACTTCCAGGGTTTTTACAAGATTCTTGAATTATTGCATAAAAAGTTTTGAATAATTCTTGGCACATAGAATATGCCATTCTTGCCATGTACTATTTGGTTTATTAGCTCACTACTCTTTTATTTATGAATATCACTTTAGGACAAGCATATCAACATGTCTGGAAAGATTACCATATTTTCGATGTATAATGCACACATTTTTGTCCAAATTTTTGAGGGAAAAATAAGGATGTGCATTATACATGGACAGTACCTGAAATAACTTGTATCTGTTGTGCTTTGTATTTATTTGTTACATAAAATTTCTTGTACTATAATCTGTTTGAAAATAAATGCTAAAAATCCTTTATAATACAAAAAACAAGCATCTAAATATAAACAAATGATAATTGAATTAAAAATTAAAATGGAAGATTTTTTCCTTGAAAGTTTGGGCCCAAAATGTGGGTGTGCATTGTATACAGCAAAATGTGATAATTTATCATATAAGCAAATAAAATCTTGAGTAAAGTTGCCAGGTGTAGCAAATAAAAATATGGAACATTCAGTTAAATTTGAGTTTCAGATAAATAGTGAAGTTCCTCAGTATAAGGCTGTTCCAAGTATTTCATGCATACCTATGCAATATTCTAACAAGTTTCCAAACCCTCAGCAAGTATTGATTCTTTTCTCCCATAGTTTCTGTAAAGCTTCTGGATTATTTCTCATTGACCACCTTGGGAGGTAATCTTGAAAGTGAAACCAGATACTATGACTAGGGATGAAAAGTGCTTTTTTTTCTTTCCTCCAAACCCCATGATAAAGTCATAGTGTGGTTTGTCTAATCTAGAAGTCATAGAATGAGGTATAAACTTATCTCCCTAACCAGGTCAAAAACAACCACATACCTGCCCTGGCTGGTATAGCTCAGTGGATTGAGTGCGGGCTTGCGAACCAAAGGTTCACAGTTCAATTCCCAGTCAGGGCACATGCCTGGGTTGCAGACCAGTTCCCAGCAAGGGACACACAAGAGGCAACTATGCATTGATATTTCTCTCCCTCTCTCCTTCCCTTCCCCTCTAAAGATAAATAAATAAAATCTTTTTAAAAAGACCCCAAAACAACCACATACCTCTGTGATAACTTCTAAAACCAATAGTTTTAGTAGTAGTTGAAGGGTTAGAATGCAAACCGGAGTTGCCAGAAGGGAGACTATGCAATAAAAGATAAAAACAAAATGGAAGAAAGAAGAGCAAGATGAGAGATGACAGAAAGATAAAATCGGGTTCTCAAAAATGTTCTGAGTCCCTGGAGCCAACTGACCTAAATCTTATATACCTGCTTTGATATTTCTATTTAGCTAACATCAGTTTGCATTACATTCTTCACACCTACAGCTGGAAGATTTCTAGCTAATAAAAGCAAGTAAAGGCCATCTCATAGGGCCTAGCAAGCAGCAAATAGTCCAAGCTTTAGAATCTTACAATTCATCTTAATACGAGTCCTTGCATATGATGAGTGTTCAAAAAAATGGTCATTGTTAATAGCATAATTGTTACTTAGCAAACTCCTAAAGGATGACATGTAACTACTTTGGTACATGAGATCAAGTTGCAAACATAAAGACTTTCTGAAAGAGCACTTAAACCAACTCATGTTATTTCAGTTTTTCTTAGAGTGAACGCACTTTTATTTTCCCCAAGAATCATCATAGATATTATACAACAGCACATAACCCTTAGACACATTTTGAAATGCTGAATTAGCCAAGTGGAACTTTTAGTTAGAAACACACTTACTTACTTCAAAGAATAAGCTGATAAAAATCACTGGGGCAATTTGGGTTTTGGTTTCATCAAATTTTCAATGTTTTCAAAATTGTTCAAGGCATCAAATGTCCTAGAACATAGACTTTTTTTCCTGTCATTTATTTGGTGGCACAAGAGTATTGGAGTCAGTTCCAGGATCATTGTGTAATTTTTTCTTATTTATCTAACACTTTTTAAAAATAATGTAAGGAGGGGCTTTTTGATGGTTGGTGTCATTCTGTGCAACATCACAATTGCTGAGATCTCATGCAATAAGAAAATAGTGAGGCTTTGCATAGACCACCATGATTTCATAAAATTAATTCCTACAGTTCCGAAGCCAGATGACCACAGGTCTGAAATTCAGCTCTGCTACTTCATATTGGAATGACTTTAGGCAAGTTACTCTGCCTTTCCAGAACTCAACTTTGGCGTGTGAAAACCACCTTGTAAGACCACCTGCTTCACATGGTGGTTGGAAGTGTTAAAGTGGACAGTACTCAGAACAGTCTGTGGTGCAAAGGAAATGGTGTGTTAATTGTTAGCTATTATGATTATGATTTTCACCCATTGATCCTAGTCTGCATTATTCTAAAGGAGTTAGCACATTTTATCACTTATTACTATGGCTCTCTCCCCTAACTAGGTAAAATCAGGTTCAGAGAAAATGAAGTGACTGGCCACAATCATACAGCTTCTTAGTGGCAAATCTGAGTGGTAAATAGTCTGAAGAAACAGGACTTGTGTGTGTGTATGCATGTGTGTGTGTGTGTGTGTGTGTGTGATGCTAAAGTATTTTTTCAGCATTCTCAGAATACATGGTCAGTGTAACTAAGAATGTAGTGTAATATGAAGCACTTGGTTTTAAATCAGTAAATCCATCTGGTAAGTCATTTTTGTTTTAGTGAAAGTATAATTAGTCACAACACATCTTTTTAATTGTGGGCCTTTCCTTGGTACTCCCAAGTTAGCGAGATTTTCTAAACAAATTTTCAGTTTTTCTAAGTTTGAATTTTGAGATGTAAGCTATTTTTGTTGTTTCTTTTTATTTTTTGGTTTCTTTTCTGTTTTGGTTTGGTTTTGTGGTGGTGGTTGAATTTTAGTTTTATCTCCTATAGTAATTATTCATACTGACCTAGATAAAATTTTTCTCTGTAGGTAGGCAGTCCAGCAGGCAGTAATTAGTTATCTGACTGTATTATGAACTACTTATATCAAAATGTAATTTACTATACTTTTCAGATAAAGGTTCCCCTTTGGTCTCTCACGAGGTAGCAAATACCACATAATCTCCAAACTTTATTAGTTTATATATGGACTTACATCAAAATGTAATTTACTATATTTTTCAGATAAGGGTTCCCCTTTGGTCTCATGAGGTAGCAAATACCACACAATCTCCAAACTTCAATAGTTCATATATGGAATTTATGAGCATGAAATATGCAAGCACAAATTTGATGCCTATGTTTAAGGAGACTCTTTATGACCAAATTGGTTACAAATTCTAAGGCAGCATAACATAGAGTGGGAAGTAAAGATATAATACAGACATTGCACAAAGAAGCTGCATAGGTGGTGTTTTACCCTAATTCTTTTTTAAATTGGGTCGACTAGGTGACATTGGTTAATAAAACTATACAGGTTTCAAGTGTACAATGCTATAACACATCACGTGCATCCTGCATTGTGTGCTCACCACCCAAAGTCAAGTCTCTTTCTGCCACCATTTATCCCCCTTTGTCCTCTTCTACCTCTCCCACCTCCCATTCCCTCTGGCAGTCACCATGTACTATACTGTGTTGTCTGTGTCTGCTTTTTTTTTTCTTAATACCTTTTCAACCCAGCCTCACCCTCCCCATAACTGACTCCCTTCCCTTCTGATAGCTGCCAGACTGTTCTATGTTACCCTAATTCTTTACTTGACTCCTAAGAGATACATATCTTTAGCTCTATGAAATAAACTCTAGTTAAAAGGGGAGACACTAATGTATTTGATAAGATATTTATTACAATATTAGAAGTTAATAATGTGCAAACTATATGCAAATGTGCTTATGAATAGATGTTAAAAAATTAACTGTTATTTGCTATTACCTCTTTCTGTTTTCTTACTAGTAGATAAGTGCTGGACAATATTGCACAATCAATTCCTACTGATTAATTAATGAAGTTTAAGAAAATACATGGAAGTGTATGAAATAAAATATTTTAATATTATGCATCAATGTTTGAGGACATAGTTCCAATAAGGAAAAAATACTTATACATTGTAACTAATAAAAATATATTTTAACATTGCTGAGCTGTATTTAAAAATTAGTGGGTTTTTTTTTCAGTATATATATAGATATCAAAGTGCATTTTTATTCATGTACCATTAGAAATTTTCACTTGCCATGGAGTAAGTTTACAGTTGTATGTGAAACGGAATTTATTCTTATATTATTTTAATTACTGTATTAATTTCCATACAAACACATGTAAACCTATTTTTATCCTACCCTGTGTATTACAAGTATTTTTTTCAAAGAAGATACAAATACAAATTATAATATTTTACTAAAAAAGGCATCATTTTGACTTTGACTATTACACATTGTGAAGTTAATTTTAGTCCACCAATATCTACCTTATACAAAATACTTTAAATTTGCCTGGCTTCAAAAGCACAGGTGACATATAAACCTATACGATTTTATGTGGATTTTGTAGGTAGGACCCAATGTGATTCCAAATGGATTTGCAGAGATTATGGAAAACAGTATCAGAGATAATCTAAGTGCAAAGAGTGTGGCAAAGTTTTATCATGCAAACGTTGTCAAAAAGTCCTTAATTTCCTTCTCACCCAATTCAGATTCCAGCACCCTTCAGTAGACTCTGTATTCACATTCTGGAAAATGTCCTTAACACCCTATCCGCTCTTTCCTCCATTGTTAGTTAACTTGAGCACAAACTCAGCCAAAGTGAATTCTTACTACTGAATAAGATGCAATCACAACTAAAAAGACTTACCCCCTAACGTCAATGATTATGAATTTCAAGTAGAAACAGTGCTCTCTTTAAATCCTACAAGATAACCTCACCTTTTCAACATTTTCACTGTCCTAAAGAGAACAGAGGTAGGTAGTAGGTGTAGATATGTAGATACAGATACATTTGTTTGTGATCTCATCTGAATCCCAAACCAACACTTGTATGTAAGATCCCAGCTCTTCTCTCTTTCTTAAAGACGTAGCTCCAGCAACAGTGCTTGCTGTCCTGAATCTAAAAATCTTCTAAACCTGCTTGGTCTTTCCCATGAGAATATAAAACTATATGGTTTCTCATATTTAAAAAAGTCTCTTGATCCCTCATTTTCCCCCACTTAACACTCAATTTCTCTGCTTAGCAAAGCTGCTGATAATTTTTGGTTTATACATAGTTTTTTCCACTGTCCCTCCTCAAAATTTCTCTAAAATTGGTTCAAGCAGGGATTTCCTCCTGTATGATTAGAGATATTCACTTGATAAGGAGACAGAGAGAGAGTCCCGTCATTAAAACAGCACCAGTAAAGGTGGAATGCTACTGAAACTCATACTAAGTTGTCCATCCTCATCTTATTTTTCATTTTCACACCCTATATTCTGAAGTTAAGAGTCACTTAAAAGTTGCAAAAATATTGGGTTGGCCAAAAATTTCATTTGTTTTTTTATTAGTTGTCTTTAACTTCACTCAAAATAATTTTGTTAGATTGTATTGTGACAGGTGTCATATCAGCATGAATTTAAAAAAATGGTGAATTTTTGGGTAGCCATTTTAATATTGAAGATGGAAAAATTAAGTGGCATTTTTGGCATATTATGCTTTATTATTTCAAGAAAAGTAAAAATGCAACTGAAATGCAAAGACTTGTGCAGCATATGGAGAACATGCTCTGACTGGCCAACTGTGTTAAAAGTGGTTTGTGAAGTTTCATGTTGGAGATGTCTCTCTGGATGATGTCCCATGGTTGGGTAGACCAGTTGAATTTGATAGTGATCAAATTGATACATTAATTGAGAACAATAAATTGTTATACTATGTGGGAGATAGATGACATACTCAAAATAATCCAAATCAATCAAGTTATTGGTGAAAATGAAAAATGTGTCTTTTATTTTACAGAAAAAAGCCACACAAACTTTTTGACCAACCTTGTAGTATAGAGAGTTCTCCTACTTTTCAACCTGATTTCCCAAGGATTCTATCCTACAGTTCTAGTGTAATCATGAAAAGCAGGGATTTTACATTGAAATAAAACTTAATAACTAAACAACAGATCTTATTGGGTTTTACCAGTTTTCCATGCATTCATTTTGTTTCTTGGTGCATAATGCTCTCACATTTTATCATCTGTATGGATTCATATAACCACCACAATAAGAATACAAAAATGTTCCATCACCCCAAAGAAATTACATCATTCTATCTCTTCTTAATGAGAATCATTGATTTGCCTACTCGATCTATCCACTCAGCATCTCTTGGGGGTCCAATAAATAGGTGACTCAAATTAATACATCCAAAATAAAATACCTGATTGTTCTCTCCAAACTTGTTCTAACTTTTCCTTCCACATCATATGCAGTAACAACTGTATTCTCTCAGTTGCTCAAAGTCAAAATCTTTGGAAATATCCCTGATTCCTCTTATTCTCAAATACCCCACCTCCGCTCCATCAGATAATCCTGTTGGCTCTATCTTCAGTGTATACCTATAACCTGATTTTTTCTTACTGCTTCCAATGCTACTGCTCCAGTCTCAGATATCATCATTTTGGTTTAGATTATTATCTAACCTAAAATATTGCTGAAGTATCTTGCTTCTTCTAATTTTGATATTCTTATTGGGCTATATACAACTTTAAAACATGTCAAATGATATTATTTTTAATTCAAAATCTTCAAAGACTTCCTAGACAACTATGTGTAAATTTAAAAGTCCTTCCAATGCCTTGCATGATCTGACCTGACATGACTTCTCTATGTTCATTCCTACTACATTCTTCTTACTCATATCTAGGCATACTGGGGTCCTTCAGCACCCTAAACAAATAAAACAAAAATCAAACATACCCCTACATTTGGGCTACAGTATATGATGCTCGACCTGTCAGGCATACTTTAAGCCCAGATCATGGGTAATTCTCCTTTCTTCTTCTTATTGTTTTTTTAATCTCCACCCAAGGACATTTTTTCCTTGCTTTTATAGAGGGAGAGAAGCAGGAAGAGAGAGAGAAAGAAACATTGATGTGAGAGAAAAACACTGATTGACCATCTTCTTGTATGTGCCCCGCTCAGGGATTAAACCTGCACCTGGGTATGTGCCTGGACCAGGGATGAAACCTGTGACCTTTCTGTCTACTGGATCATGCTCCAACCAACTGAGCCACGTTGGACAGGGCTTCTTTTTTATTTTTAAAACTTATTTATTTATTATTTTTAAATTTTTAGAGAAAGTGAGGGAGAAAGAGAGGGAGAGAAACATCAATGTGTGGTTGCTTCTTGCACACCCTGAGCTGGGGACCTGGCCCGCAACCCAGGCATGTACCCTGACAGGGAATGGAACCAGTGACACTTTGGTTCACAGGCTGGCACTCAATCCACTGAGCCACACCAGCCAGGGCTAAAATTTATTTTTAATTGTACATATAGTAAAATTCACTCCTTGTGGTGAAAAACAAATAAAAAATGATTTTAATTTATTAATGTCCCTGATTAAAGGTTGCTTAATAAGTCAAGTCTTCCTCATCATCCTGTATGAAACAAGTCCATCCATAATGCATATACGCTATCCATCCCCTTTATCAACATTATTATTTTCTCATAACACTTAAAACCATCTGACAAGCTATGTATTTCTACATTGTTCTTTTTAAAACTCTTTTCTGTATAGTATTTTTTTAATCTTTTTTTTAGAATGTAAGCATCATATAGGCAGACTATTTTCTTGTTTTGTTTATTTTTTCTGTATATTTTGTTTAGCACCTAGAACAATGTTTTTCAAAGTGTAAATTTCAAATAATGAGACAAAATATGTACCTAAATCTCAATGATAAATTTTCTGGCCTCTATCTTTATACTTTCCAAACTAATTTTTGTTTCCATGTTTGATTTAAAGATAAATGAAATTGATGCCATAGATATGGACATTGTATTTCACACTTCTATGCTAACAGCATAGAATATTTTGTTCCACAAAGTATTGTGGATAATACTCAAAGCATTGAGATAATACTTTGCTCCACAAAATATTGGTTCTTGATTTTGTACCTAGCCTATATTTTCTTTATTATGGTGAGTTCTTTTAGTTTTTTTCTGCCTAACAATATTTTAAACTTACTGAGTGTTAAGATTATGCCTTAAAACTCTTTTATAATAGTACCAT
>PVKM010045022.1:0-12076 GCA_004027735.1 Carollia perspicillata
GCAGTTACTTAGAGTTCCCCACACTGAAGAGTTTGAGGACACAGTCCTCCAGACTGCCAATTCTGCTTACAACTTCCGACACCATCTCCAGAGAGTTAGCATCCAACTACGAAGTGGGAGGGAAGAGTCTACACAAGATCACCCTCACTTCCGATACCCAGTGCAAGTTCAGCAACTCCCAAACCACTCTCAGGTCTTATTTGCCAGAAGGACTCAGAGAACTTATGGAAAGCTATGGTACTCATGGTTACAGTGTATCACAGAGAAAGTGTGTGCAGGTGAGAACTCAGCCAAAGGAAGACCCTTGTAGAGCAGATTGTGGTAGGATTCCACATGGAAAGCTTTCATTGCACTTAGGACATGTCACCCTCCCAGAATCAGAGTGAGGCAATATGCGTGGGATATTGCCAACCAGGGAAGCTCACCAGAGCTTTGAGTTCAGTGTTTTTATTGGGGTTCCATTACATAGGCATGATTAATTAATCAATGCCCGTGGGGTTGAGCCCATGTACTAATCCTAAGTCACATGGTTGTCTTTGTGACATGGCCAGCCCTCAACCTAAGACTACCCAATGTGGCTGGTCCCTACCTAAGGATGATATGGACAGCCTGTTGTAAACAAAGAGATAGGACATAGATTACCTCCCAGAAGCCAGTGGCAAAGGCCAGATCTCTTTTTGGTTAAAACCAAATTCTTTACTATGCCGAAGTGAAGTGAATCAGCTTTAACCACCAGGATAGGACTTGCTATATTTCTGTCCCCTCTGCCATCTCACTGGCTGTGTCCCAGGTATAGCAGCCTGGATATGGAGTGAAGATGGTGTGTAGCTGAGTTGCTAGCTGACCCTACATGACCACGTAACATGAGCAAGAAGTAAATCTTGGTGTTTGTAGGTCCCTGATATCTGGGAATTATTTATTAGCAGAGCACTGTTTCTAGAATGAAATTAGCTTATGGATGAAGGAGTTGGCATCTGCCCCTCCCTTCTCTCTCTGCTTTGACCTGCTGGACCTGGCCGAGCCCAGGCAGCATGGAAGGTTGTGATTCCAGTTGCCAGTGGTAAACAGACCGAGGAGCACAGAGTTCGCTCAAGCCCGACCAGATTTCTGCTCACTTGGCCCCAGCTTCTCTACTCAGCCACAGGCTGCTTAAGCCAGGGGATAGTTAAGACCCCATTTTCAGGGAGGGAGGACAGGAGCCTTGCCACATTCTCCAATCCAGCTTTCAAAACAATAAAGCTCATTAGAAATTCTGATTTTCTTTGAACCCTTAGTCTTCTCCCAAAGGGTTAAGAATGCAGAAAGGGAAAGATGATTGCCTAACCCCTCAACACAGCACCAGGGAAGGCTAAATATGCTGACATCATCGCTGGCCGATGGGATGAACTGGGGTGGGTAGGAACTGATAGTTCAAGTAGCTCTCATTGTTAGTCCATTTTTAATAAAGAAGACTATTCCAAGACCAGAAAATGGGCAATGATCTGCTTGCTTATAATGCAGACAGGAAGGAGCTACTAGGGTGTTTTGGGAAAGAACAAACATTTTGGTTTAATCAGTTCAAGTCATCTTCTAGGACGGGGTCAGTTAATGGATAAGGCCGTGGGTATTTTCAGGGAGTCTGAGCATATCATGTGCATAACCTAGAAATCCAAAAAGCAGCTGATGGGCTGGCCACAGGGCTGCCCATCAAGAGGGCAAGAGAGACTCTAACAGAGGAGCTGGAGTGGTGGGTGGCTCTGAAGAGGAGGCTGAGAGTCTGTATTTGATCTAAGAGGAGAAAGGACAAAGTGGTTGAAGCAGTTCACATAAGAATTAATTTCCAGGGAAACAGGATACTTAGCAAATTGTCTCTTTTCCTGAATAGACAGATATGATAGGAACTGTAGTAGTACATCTCCAAGGATGAGCAGTTTATTCCCAGGGGTATTTTATTTACTGCAAAGTAAATCTCTCTGAGAACCCGGCTGGAAATAGTATCTTTTCATTTACTATGCTCTCTGCCTGCCTTACTGTTAATAGAAAACAAGCCAAGAATATTCTCAAATAAAACTAAAGGCCATACGGCCACTTATGAATTTCAGAGGAACATTCATAACAGTTATTGCAGACAGAAGATCATTCTTTCAGGGATCGGCAGTCCCCCGGCTCCTCTCTGCCATGGAATAGAACGGCACTGCACAGCCTGGGGCCGAAGCTGCCCGTGAAGCACCGAGATAGCCCATGGGGACTCAAAGGGAAGGGCAATGTGGAGAGAAAGAAAATAGGCAAGAGGAGAATTTGTTAAATGGTAGTGAGGCTTTACAGGAAGTATGTTGAGCAATTCATTACGTTAGGAAGAGCTCTAGTCGACATTCCTACTTTTTCTCCTTCTTCAACACCACACCCTCTCCCACTCCTGTCCCCTCAAAACCCAGTGTCCCCAGTAACTATCTTTGGCAGAGACCAAAACCAGAAGTGCCTCTAGGAGCATGTGATAGTTTTGCAAAGCTTGTGGAGCACTACTGATGAGGAACCCAGAACAGCCATAATGAAATAAGCACCAATGTAGAATAGCCGCTTTGTCTTCAGGCGACAGTCTTCATTGACATGTACTGGGCTTGGTGTGGAATATAGACTCCTTCCTGTTTCTACTGAAGGGTGGAGAGAGCAGCCCCCAAGGGAATTGTGGTGGGTTTGAAGCTATCAGATGGCTCACATGCTGCAAACTATTCCTTCTTCATGTTTGTTTTCAGAATCTGAGAAATACTTTCCACGCCAGTGACATTTCCTTAGTGCAGACGATGACCATTCCATGACATGATCACTGCTAGACCCTTGTGCTAGAACATTAGGTCTGGGGCAGGACAAGAGTTGCTTCACTGAAATCCCCTCAGAGACTTTCTGCCTGACCCCTCCCCTGTACACCACAGCATGCTGGTTTGAGGTGGTTCCTGAAACAGGTTGTTTTTCTATCCTGACAAACATATAGGTGTTTTCCCCTTACCTGGGGTGGCTCATGCCTCAGCGCCCTTATCTAACCCACCCTACCCTATGTGATCCTCAGAGGCTGCTGCACAGGAGAAGGGTATTCAGTGTGTCTCATATGAATGTTCCCTTAATAAACTCTCAATGTGATGGTAAAATTCTCAGCCTCTTCCTCTGGTCTCTTGGCCCCAGGAAGTTTTCCCATCAACTTCTTGGCAGCCTGCTAAAGACATACATGTTTGTGTAAGCCAGGGCACGGGGCCATGGCATTACTGGTGGTGGTCAGTGCACGTGCTGAGAACGATGCTGTCAGAATACCTCTCCTGTTTGGCATCATTTCTGTAAGAAGCCCTGGAAAAGTGGAGCATGAGGGTGGGTAGGTTTTGATGGGTAAGCTGAGACCTCGAACAGGGACGGACTCTTGTGAGGATGTGGTGAGGACGGTGGAAGGGTCCAGTCAAGCCCAGGGCTGCGGGAAGACACAATGTTTGTGTGCAGGAGTGTGTTGGGAATACAAAGCGGGGAGGGACCGATCACCATAGGTGAAAAGGGGAGAGTGTGTGGGACAGATGTTTGCCACTTCACAATTTTTAAATTTCTTATTAATGGTACCGATTATTTCTGGACCCCACTGCCTTAATTGATGACATTTATTTGTAGTGGCTCCTCAGAATTTGAGCATGTGCATGCATGTTTCAAACTGATGAGCTTTATTTTTTTGAAGTTTTCAGTATACAGAAGACTAGATCAGGTAGTACAGAGATTCACACACACACACACACACACACACCTCTTTCCCCATAATAAATTCCCTATTATTAACATCTTGTATTAGTGATGTATATCTGTTACAATCAGTGCACTGATATTGATGTGTTATTAATAACTAATGTTCATTGTTTATATTAAGCTTCCCGCTTTGTTTTGTATAGTTCTGTGGGTCTTGGTAAATGTATGATGTCAGGTGTCTATCATTATAGTATCTTATGGAATAGTTTCGCTGATGGGAAAAGCCCTGTGCTCCACCTGCTCGTCCTACCCTCAAATACAGTCTTCAGTTGAATGAATGGAAAATGAAGTAGTCACTTAGCTGTACATATGTGGCCGTGATACAGGAATATTTACATGTGTAAGCATGCATGCTCATGTACAAACAGGTACACAGACAATCTGGCTTTTAAGTGCCACAGTCTCCTTCTGGCTGCTTTTAAACTCTCTCCAAGGCAACAAGAAGCTGGATATATGTAAAACCTTCTTGCTTATAACTGCATCTGAGTTGTCTTGCTTTGACAGTTCAATGAAACAGTATTATCATTTCGCATTAAACCCATGGAAGGTCACACTTGCCACCTCGCCACTCTCATCACGATCCCCACGATGTCCTTGTAAAGTTGGGATGTCCTGGCCACCAGTGTTACATATCAGCTTCCAGTGCTGCCGAACTTCTGTAATAAATCAGCCATAATTGGCATATATGCACTATAATGAATTAAAAGTTAGTCAAGCAGAATGATGTTATATCGTGCAACATTAAGTTATTAAATTTGCTTGTCCTGATCTGCCTTCAGTGTTGATTCTTCTTAAGCTTAAAAAAGCCACATGCTAATAACAAGTGTTTTAAAAAGCATCTATTTTGGATAATATATTGTGCAATGGTTCAATGTGTTATTTATTTATTTACTTATTTTGCTTTCGGCAGGTGGATTAAAATCCTGGTGGTTTCAGATCAGGGACAGTGGGCTATAAGGTGACCTTCCCATTCTTTAGTGGCCTGAGGATGCTTGCCTGGCACCTCTGTGTGGTCGGTCACGGTGCTTCTCAGTCCTGTGGGTAGGTGAGTGTAGGTACCAGACATGGCTCACCCACCCACCATGCTCTCCTGTTATCTTCTTCCTTGGGTCTGAGTGTGGGTTGGACCCAAGCAGAACTAGTGATTCAGTGCCTGAAGGCAAGGCCGCATTTAGGAAGGGCAGGTAGTATTGTCACTTGCTCCTCAAAGAGTGAGTAGAGGGCCAACAGATCCATCTTCTGGGAGCTTACTAGGAATGCAGACCCTCAGGCCCCAACCCCACCTGACTGAATTAGTCATGCCCCCCAGGTGACCTGTGTGGGCAGTCAAGTGTGAGGAGAACTGGCTTGGTGGTTAGCAGCGTGTACTCTGGGGTAAGAAGGCCATGGGCTAAAATTGCAGCTCCGCTACTTCTTAGTGGTAGAAATTGGATGAATTTCTCAGTTTTAGTGGAAACTAAATCCTTTCATGTGGAAACCACAGTCTACTCACCCCCTTAGGAGTGTAATGACATCATGGATGTGACGTGCCCAGCACAGTGCCCCATCCACAGCAGTGCTTGTGTCGCTGTGATTGAAACTGGTAGGAGAATATGTGACTAGGACATTCCAACCTAAGTGGGAGAGAACGAGCCCCAGCTGGAAAATGTCAAAATCAGTAGAAAATGATGCACAGCCATAGAATTTAGGAGACACCGAGAGAGAGGAGACAACCAGCCATGTTTCCTGGGTGATTTATGGAGCCAGCATCACCCTGCCAGGCGCACATTGTAGCTTCTCCAGCACTTCAAAGCATCCTAGCTATTTAGGAATCCTGTGTCATTGCCTCAGGACGTTCTCTCCAGTCAGAAGAAGGTAAATGAGCAGATGAGAAAGAGAGCAGCCCACATTAAAATCCCAGGAGGTCATGTTTGGGAGGAACCTGAAAGGTTATCTAGCTCGGACATCCACTTTCTGTTTCAGTTCCCACCACGCTGTTGGCCAGTCCACAGCTGAATAAAAAACACTGAGAACCGAGCACTTCTACTGAAGTAACTGAGACAAGGCTGTTGCCTTCGGGCAGAGAACTGTTCAGAAGTCTGCTGACTCAGATACTCGGTGTTCAACACACAGACAAAACAACCCAAAGACTTGCCAACAAGTTATCTATGTTTGCAACCACATTTACTGAAGCACGTCCGATGTTCTAGGCATCAAATTAGGTGCTGGAGATAAAAGTCTAAATAAGACATAGAGACCATACGTTTGTAGAGTCTGTAGTCTAGATAAGTGACAGATGTATAAACAATAGTTATAGCATAATGTAATACAGGCAATAAAGTCAGTAAGTGAGCAAGATAACAAAGAAAAAGTCCGTTCTTTTGCGGGGCATGCTGGGGATTTGTTAAGAAGATAATTTTTGAACTGGGTCTTAATTATAGGCCGTTAGTGTTTGCTGAATGAGTACATGGGCATGTGAACTGTGTGTGTGCGTTTGAAAGGTGCATGTGCTCCTGAAGGGAACCTGGTGATGGCTAGTGTCTTGCAGTCCTGAGACTGGCTCTTACTCCATCCCTCCTTTGTTAGGTGATGCTGAAAATATTATTTCCCATCTATGAACCTCAAGTCTAATCCAGGGCAGTTCTTAGTATTTTGTAATATGAATAATACTGCTTTGCAAATTTTGCTTTAACACATTCAACGTGTGATATTAGAGATTTATGAAACATAAATGAGATCATTATTAGGTACACAAAATTATTCTTCACTTTATAGAAAGATTTGTTTTCAGAATGTTGATAACGTTTCCTTAGCACATTTCAAATGTAATTTGACTTAAATTCTTTGTTATATTGTGCTTTTTAAAGAAATGCATATCTCCATTCAGATGGTATTGATCGTAATATAAATGTTTGAAGTTGTAGAAAAAATGATGTATGTTTGGGATATATGGATCACAGAAGCATTTGAAACAATACATTACATTTTTAAAATCCTGAAGGTATTCCTTCTATTGAATCATTCATTCATTTATTCATGCACCTCATAACCCATTCATCTATTTCAAGTCTGGTTATTTTTTTCCCTAAAATTGTAATGATATTGAGTACAACCAACCTCAAGGGTTGAAAAGTCCAAGATATTGTCTAGTTTTTTCTGTTTTTCTTAAAAATAAAATTGGGATCATCCATATACTTATACCTTTGGTAAATCACCAGGTAATACAACAGATTATTTCTTCTTTAGTTAACTTTCAGGTAGAAATTCAAATTTCATTATTTGCCTGAAATAATTGTTTTTCTCTGATATTTTAAATTTATGTAAATTTCCTTTGATATGCCTGCCACTTGGATCTCAAATATTTTGTAATTTATATGATGTTATTTCACCATGTTTACTTAAGAAAAACTTTAAAATCTGAACACTGATATTTTTGGCTTTTTGGACATCAACTTGGTACAAAACAGCAGTTTGTTACAAAAGGTACACATGCATTAGAAACAGATGGATTATATTTCTGTGAATAAATACAATGGAAGGTTTAAACACTTGGAGGAAAAAATGCTGTAAGACCAAGTGGCTGAACAGATAGTCTAGGAAGTGTGACTAACCTCGAATAGGTTAGGATTGTCTTCTAAGTCTGCCTCGAAGCATTTTGGGGTACTCGTGTGTCTGTCTATCCACAGTGGGGTCAGCGTTTGTGACTAACCTGGAACTGTCAGACAGGGTGAGGCTGCCTGGACTTGAAGCTCCTTCATCACAGCTCAGACCTCCCAAGGGGTCGCTTTATCATTTCTAGCTCCTGGTTCTGTGCAAATGCACACTCGTTGCACCCATTGCTTTCATCGTATCTCTGGAGTAGGCGTTCCTGAGTTGAGTCCAGGGCCATGCTCCGCTACGTAGGACCAGTACGCTGAATTCACAGGCAGATCTGATGTCTGATATCCAGAAGAGGGCAGTAGGACACAGAGATTAAATCCCTGTCAACCAGACACGACAGCAAACAATGACTGCTGACAACTGCTTGGTGTTAGACCACTTACCTTCCCTCTGGCATACACCATGGGCAGCATGGTGTAGCTAAGAAAAGACACTAACACTCTCTGCACCCCTACTATGTGTCAAGCACTAACTAGCTATTTTTCACACGTGTTAAGTCATAACAATCCTGAGATACAGATGATGTATTATTCCCATTTGTTTTAATGAGAAAAACTAGTGCTCAGAGAGCGTATGCAACTTGCCTGAGGTCACACAGCAAGCAGTAGAACCAAAATTCAAATCCAGATCTGACCCCGTGGCTCTGTTCAACCATATCAGAATTTGATTACCCACCTCAGCACTCATAAACTCGCTGGCCTTGGGCAAGTAGTTTAATCATTTAAACTCCAGTTTCTTCATCTTTAATATGAGAATAACAGTATTCTCCAATCCTTTTAGAGTTAGTGTGTGGATAAATTTTCCCATGGTCACCTCTGTCCAAGTGGGTAGGTTTTGCTCAAGGATAATATTTTAAAAGTAGGGTAAAAAGAGTAGAAAATTATCTAGAAGGGAGACAAAAGAGCTTTCTATTTTAGAGACCATGAAAAGAAGGCTTGGGGTGTTTGAATGACTTGTAGAGTATCAGGAGGCTGAACAGTGAACTGAAACTCAGGATTGGCAATTTTTCTCCAGCTTTCCTCTCTCAGCTCTCTGCATCGTGTGTTGCTGGGATATGGACATAGGGAAACGTTGGTGCTGATAGGCTGTTAATGGGGATGAAGATAACGATACATGTGCCTGAGGAACTTGTAGAAGAATTGCTTTATTTTAGAAGGAACTTATTTTATTAGGTAGTCTTGCTTCCTTTGCTCTGTTCATGAGGGAGGCCAACATACACCTGAAGGCAGAAGACTTATCTAAGACTGCTGGTTTGTAGGAGGTTAGGAAGGGCCAGGCTATGTGCATTTAAGACACTCTTTAAATGAGAAATACTAAGATGCAGACTTCAATCAATGCTAATCTCAGATTTATATGATTCTCTATCAGTCAATCTTAGTGGCTTTCCCAAGGAACTAGGGTAGAGAGGTTGGCTACTTGGAAGCAATAGAGGAGATGAATCTAATGTAGCATTGCCTCATTTGAGAGATTTTTAGGAGCAATACTGTATTTTATTTCATTACTTCAGACTTCTTCCTTTCTGAATTTGGCATAATCTTTCTAGTCCTTAAAAGCTTTCACTATAGAAAATTGAGTAAGAGAAAGAGGAAAGAAAGAAAGAAGGAAAGAAAGGGAAGGAGAGAGAAATGCTTCAGTTTTCATTGAGCAGAGGCTGAGAGGCCAAAGGACCTTGTCTGTGCCTTTGAAGAACTCCCTGTGTTCTGGTGGCCTGTCATGGGACTGTACCCAGGAAAGCTGAAAGTCAATTACATGGATGCTGAGAGCTTTCTGTTTAACAGTACTTGTAATCAGAATGGCCGCTTTCCCCAATTCACCTAAAGGTGGCTTTTTGCGTGAAAAATTGTTTGAAAATAAGGATTTCTTTTTTTATTTCTTCCTCCTCCCCCCTCCTCCTCTTCCTTTTCCCCTTTTCCTCTTCTTCTTCTTCCTCTCCTCCTCCTCCTTATTTTATTCCATTTTATTTTATTCCTCCTTATTTTATTCCTCACTATTTTATTCCATTACAGTTGTCCCAGTTTTTCCTCTTTTGCCCTCCTCTGCCCCTCCCCCTCACTGTGAACAGAGGAGAGGGGGAATGGGGATAATGGTGGAAAGATGGGGAAGGGACTAGATGGAGAACATGTATGAAAATAGAGATTTCTGCCCTGGCTGGTGTGGCTCAGTGGATTGAGCCTGCGAAGCAAAGGGTTGCTGGTTCGATTCCCAGTCAGGGCACACGGCTGGGTTGTAGGCCAGGTCCCCAGTAGGGGGCTCATGAGAGGCAACCACACATTGATGTTTCTGTCCCTCTCTTTCTCCCTCCCTTTCCCTCTCTCTAAAAATAAATAAATAAAGTCTTAAAAAAAGAAAACAGAGATGTCTAATAGTTTAAATGATCTAGCCCCTTGCTCACAGGGAATGGTTTCTCAGATCCCATGCATTTCTCGTTCCATCAGATCCTGAGGAGTCTCCCTGTCCCTTGTAGCGCTGAGGAAAAGACTGCTCCGGGGTCTGGAGAGAGGAGGCTTAGGTGGTGAACCGTGAGCACAGTGTGGCTGTCCTGAAGGTGAGGGAAAGGCGTCCAGGAAAGAATAGGTGGAGAGCGGTGATGGTACTGATTCCAAACTCGGCACTTGAACAGGACATCCACATTGTTCCTTGACCATTAGTCAGGTGGCCAAATTTTATATTTTATTTGTGTTTTGTGATTGAATATCTTGTGTTCATTATGAATATGCATAACTTAGCCCATGCCTAGCACCTAGAACAGTGCTTCATAATAATACTTATTAATCATTTTAAATGATCCTATAAATAGGATGAAACTTCTGACTTCTGTCCAATCTATAGGACTAATTGGGGAGATAGATTTTAGGATATGAAATATAAAGAAACAGAACAAGAAGCCCCCACTGGGCTGATAATATAATCTGATATCTTTCAATGTACAGTTTAACATATCGACAAATAGCAATATTACCTGGGAAGTGCTGAAATAATTCCTGGTATGTTGCCTGCTGAATGGCAGCACATTGTGAAACATCATTGCTAAAGGTATAGGGTGTGAGAGCTGACAGGTCCTGGAGGTGGGAGCCTGCCCATTCTGTGTTGTAGAGGGGCCCATTGTCTCAGGACTGCATTGTTTTAGCGTGATAGATGCTTGATGCAAGTTACAATAACTTTATCTCCCATCACATTCCTGGAGGGGAGTTGATAGGATACACACACACATAGAGGTGTATATTTTTCCCAAAGCCTTTAGTTACTCATACAAATGTTATAATTTTAGGTGGTAGAAAGACCATACAAAATAAGAGGTAATAACGTTTTAGAGTGAAATTATCACAATACGTATTAAATGCTTGTATTGTCTATGATAATAAATG
Organism: Carollia perspicillata; assembly: GCA_004027735.1. Classification (NCBI taxonomy): domain Eukaryota; kingdom Metazoa; phylum Chordata; class Mammalia; order Chiroptera; family Phyllostomidae; genus Carollia; species Carollia perspicillata. The sequence goes on from PVKM010045022.1 coordinate 10,758, forward strand.
AGGAGCTATTGCTGTTTTAGCAGAATGACAGCTCTGGGGGAGGTGAGGGGTGGAGGGACCGAGCAACAGGGGACAAGGACTCATGGGCATGGACAACAGTGTGGAGATGGCGGGGGGAGAGGGGGCATTCGGAGTATCAATGGTAATGGAAAAATACAATGAAAAATAAACAAATAAGAAGCTATTACTCTTTAAAACATGGTCAGTCATATAAAAGATTAACATGGTCAGCAGTGTTTAATACATATTGGCAGCGTGTTAAATTATGAGAGGAACAAAGGTCTGACTTTGCCATTTGTACAGTAGGCCCAGTGATGGATATTCAGAATATCTTGTATCTCATCATTCTGTAATACCACTATCATTTTTATCATAAAAGAATTATGTTACTCCATATATGAAAAATGCATTCTTGAACCACTGTGAATTAGTTTTTAATGTACTGTGACCTTGGATTGCCCTGGGATATTAATGCTAAATGATTACTTCTGAATGCATTTTGAATAGCTGCATAGTGCAATTAAATGTGCAATACATCATGGATGACATAGCTAAATGCCTCTTCTGGTCAAAGAACCCAAAGAGGTCTTGGGAATAATAGTAATTCTGCATTGCTAAGTGAGGGAGAGAAAAGAATCTCTTGTTAGTATTGAAATAAGTGCAGACTGAAGTAGGTGATAACCCTTTTCTGGGGTTAGTCAATGGGAAATAAATTTTTGATTAAGAACCATAAAAGACGATGATTTTTGATCACTGCCAAAGTAGTGTCCCATTATATCTGCCAAATGCTCGAAGTGAATAATTGTCATTAGTCTTTCTGAGTTACAAGTTGCCAAATGGGGTGTGTGTGTGTGTGTGTGTGTGTGTGTATGTGTGTGTAGAGGTGTATATAAAGGAATAAAGAATTTGGTTCATATTCCAGCCCTTTATCTAGAAGGGGCTTATATTGAATTACAATTTGTCTCAAGGTGGAACCTCATAAATCTTGCACTTAATCCAATCTCTTTTTATTAAATTATTGGGCCTGGGGAAATGATGACAGATGAAAAGGTGCCACGGAAGAGCCACGCGTTATCTGGGGATTTCAGTCTTTGAGCTATCAACAAAGAGAACTTTTATCTGACGCAGAACTCAATTTCTCTTTAACCCGTGACAGTTTTAAAAGAAAGCATTAATAAGGATTTTGGTGCCGTTTCATGAAAATGAGCTGTCCTTGTGCACGTCAACTGACTTCAGAACTCAGCCCCAGGTGCACCAGCTCTGCCGGACCTAGTGGCACCACGGGCTCATGCGAAACCTCCCCGAGGTGCTGAGTCAAC
>PVKM010045023.1:0-12065 GCA_004027735.1 Carollia perspicillata
GAATAGATTCTGCTCCTCTGTCTTGCCTGCTTCAGGTGGCTGACTACCCCAGGTGGCTCAGGCGAGCCTGAGAAGGCCACCTCAGCCACGTCCTCGGCCCACTGCCCACCTGCCCTCCAGCCTCAAAGCCTGGGATCTCGAGGCACGCCTGCTCTCACAGCAAGCCCGCTTGTCATCACCCACTTCTTCTCCATCCACTCTTGTCTCACAGGCTGTGCCTTCCAACCTGGCCTACCCTGCCACCTAAACTCACCTACTCCGGGAAGCCTGCCCCGATCTATGACCTCTGGCTTCACTTTGCTCCCTCTTTCAGACCCCTCTGCACTCAGGTAGGGTGCTGCCACAGAGCTGTTGTGTAGCTGGGGCCTCTGCCCGATGCTTCCTTAAGCGGATAGGTCCTTCAGGTAGAAAGCAGCCCAAGGCTCTACCCAGAGTGCTCCTAACTGATTGGGGAGGGGAGGGGACAGTCAAGGCCAAGGAGCAAGAGAAACCTCACCACCACTCAGCCCTGGGAAGAAGCACTCCTCCCTACATTCCCCCTCCACCATCCCAGGCCCCGCCTATGTCCCTCACCCACTGTGTCTCTGTTGCTTCCCATCTGGCCCACCATCTGTGGCCACCTGCCCCCTGTGCTATTGTCCCCCATCCCCAGCAGTTAACCTACTGCTCGCTCCTTTCTCTTTGTTCCTCTCCCATGCCTTGACCTGGGTCACCCCTCAGGTGCAAAGGCAGTGGTGGGAACAGGGACAAGGAGTGTGTTGCCTGAGCCATCCTCCTAGACACAAAGCAGTTGGGATGGCCTCTCATCCCCAGAAACACTACCTGAGCCCACAGCCCAGAGCCCAGCCAGCCACACCTGAAAAAGTGCCAGGTCCCAGAATGTAGCAGAGTCAACCTCCAAGTCTCCCTTCCCCTGGCAGATGTGCCAGTGGAGGTTGCGGGCCTGGAGGGGTCTGCCACTCTGGGGGCTGAACAGGCCATGGACAGGAGCTCCTGTGTGTCCTAGCAGAGTAAGAAAGAGGTGGGGAGAATTCAGGCTCCAGGACAGCCATCAGCCCAGGCTGGGGCAGCTGCAGCTCATGGGCACCAGAGAGGGGAAATCAGAGAGGCAGAAACACGGAGACCAAACAGGGCAACACAAAGGCCCAGGAAAAGAGCCAGCAATAGAGAAAGTGGGAAAGGGGGAGAGACCAATGCAGGAGATGGGGAGAGGGCACTGGGGAGGGACAGTGCAGAAGGGCCCCCATGGGCAGGGCAGAGAGAGAAAGAAGAGACAGAGAACAAGAGAAGGAAAACAAAGGGGCAGTGGGAGTTAATTCCCCCTCACCCCAGCCTCCATGAACTTTGGGGTTGCCGTGGTGACTGCCTCCAAGGGTCAGGGCTGAGGGGAGAGGGTGGGGCTAAGGCTGGAGGGCCAGGGAGGCCCTCCCCTCTATCCCAGGGGAGCTGAGGTCTGGGGTTCAGCTCTGATAGGACCCTGAAGGCTAAGTGGGGCCTTCTCTGCCCCCATCCCTCAGCATCTTGTCACACTCACCTCGGGTGGACTTGGGTGAGGACAAGAGGGAGAGGCTGTCCTTCCCCACACCCAGCCGCCCAGCACAGAAAAGGACTCGGGATACAGGAAGTCCAGTCTCCCACTTTCTCCTCCTGGAGGGAAACTGGAGCCTCAAAGGCACAGAACCTGGTCCAGGACCTCTAAATGCTCCCACAGCCTGGCTCCCGTGGTCCCCAGAGATGTGGGCAAGGGAGGTGTCTGTCCAAGAAGGACCTCCATTTGGGAGGAGGCTGAAGCCATGCCCTGTGTCTCTCTCCTGCCTCTTCCTGCCCTCAGGCCCAGATTCCCCTCTCAGATGTGTGTGGAGTGGGGGTGCATGACCCGTCCATCCCCAGGCTGCAGCTAACAAGGAATCCCAGTTGTTCCCAGGCTTAGGGAAGGGGCTCAGCATCCTGGGGCCGGCCCCTCCTTGCGGATGGAGCTCCCTCCCCAAAGCTGATAGAAAGACACAAGGCTGCCCCCACCCCAGCCCTCCTCCCCCTACCCTTCTGTCCAGGGAGTCTCCAGGCGGAGCGCTTGGCCAAGCAGCAGGAATGCCCCGTCTGGGTCCTGGCCAGGCTCCCACGCCCCAGGACTGTTCTCTCCCCACCAGATCAGGGGATTCTGCCCTCAGAGGCCATTGGTCCTCTGGCTCATCCTGGTCCCCAGACCCAGGCTGGTGACAGCCAGCAGGGGAGACCTGGTGTCCTAAGAACAGCCCATGGGGTGGCAAGGGGGCCCAGGAAGTCTCAGCCTGGCCCTAGCTCCGCTGAAGCCCCTCCCCCAAGCTGGACCGAACCAGGGCCTCTGACAGTAGGGTCTGTTTGGACAGAGACAATGAGCTCTGGCCTCACTTCCGGTGGGCGCTTTGAAGGGGGAGCCAGGCCAGGCTCTTTCTGCCTGGAGGGAAAAGAATGCCTGAGACAAAGTCCCCCTCAGCTGGTGCAAGGCTCAGCCGGGAGCCAGAAGGGGCCCTAAGAGGCCCAGCAGCAGGGTCCTGACCCCACAGCCCTCAGTTCTGTATGAGATCACAGGAATATCTTGCTGGACTGAGGGGTGCCAAGGGGGCTCCCTGGCCTCTGTGCCCCTCCCCCAGCTCTCGGGACCCCCGAGTCCTCCATGCGCCTTTTTCACATTTCTTGGCAGCCAGGGCCAGGGCAGCCTCACAAGACTTCCTCCAGCAGATCACAGGCTGGTAGGCAGCAGGCAGCCAACCGAAGCAGCCCAGCTCAGCCTGGGTGGGGCTCCTTCCCATGGGGCTCCTGCCCCTCAACCTCTGTGCCAGGCGCCAGGCAGGACAGAGGGTCAGGGGTTCCTCCTTGGCCAGCTGCCCTGCAGGCCCCTTCCCCAGAATCGCCTGGATCCTTCCTTACCTGACACCAGCACGCTCATGACGGCCTCCAGAGGCCGGTTGTTGTCCAGGGCCCGGCTCAGCCTCAGCTCCCCGGTGGAGGCGTTGAGCAAGACCAGGCTGAGTTCATTTCCCCGCTCAAAGCTGTAAGTCAGGCTGTCCGAGACGTCAGGGTCGTGGGCAGGCACGCGGCCGATGGTGCCCCCGGGAAAGCTGCTGGAGCGGTTGGTGACGTAGTTGTTGAAAAGGATCTCAAAGTTGCCCAGCACCGGCGGGTTGTCGTTGCGGTCCAGCAGGCGGACGTGGACCGTGGCCCGGCTCACGAGGGGCGCCGACGTGGCCTGGATGACCAGGATGTACTCCGGCCGGTCCTCGTAGTCCAGGTCCACCAGGGCAGTCAGCTCCCCAGAAAAGATGTCCAGCTGGAAGACCTCAGGGATGTTGCCCTCTACGATCTGGTACATGATCTGGGCATTGGTGCCCTCATCAGGGTCCGTGGCTGTGACCCGGGCCACGGCCAGCCCAATGGGGCTGTTTTCTTCCACGAACACATCGAACTCGTCCTGCTGAAAGACAGGTGGGTTGTCGTTGACGTCCAACACAGCGACCGTCACGTCCATGGGTGTGCGGGCTGGAGGCATCCCCTTGTCCACTGCGTATGCCTGCAAGACGTACTGGGCCACGTTCTCACGATCCAGCCTCCGAAGGGTCCGCACGATGCCTGACGTGGACTCTACGATAAAGTCACCGTCCCCATCGTTGCCCCCTTGGAAGGTGTAGAAGACTCTGCCGTTGAGGCCGGAGTCACGGTCGGTGGCTGAGATCTGCAGGACGCTGGTGAAAGGGGGCACATCCTCATAGACGCTACCCTGGTAGGAGTCCCGCAGGAACTGAGGGGCGTTGTCATTCACGTCGTTCACCAGGATCTCCAGGTAGGTGGTGTCGGACTTCTGGGGGATGCCGTTGTCCCGAGCAGTGATGGCCAGGGTGTAGGACACCTGGTCCTCGTAGTCCAGCTCTGCCTGGGTCGTGACAGCCCCAGTGTCTGCATCGATCCGGAACTGGGGGATGCTGTCCTCCATAAAGTAGGTGATGCGGGCATTCTCGCCGGTGTCCTCGTCCGTGGCACTGATCAGCACCACCGTGGTGCCTGCTGGCCGGTCCTCGTTCACGTTCACCGTATAGTGGGAGCTCTGGAAGACCGGACGATGCGTGTTGGCGTCGGTGACGTTCACTACCACCTGTGCCGTGTCCTGCCGCGTGCCATCGGAGGCAGTGACAGCCAACACGTACTGCCGCTCCAGTTTGTAGTCCAGCGGCAGGGCAAGGGACACCAGCCCGCCACCGCTCTGGCTGGTGATGGAGAAGCGGTTCCGGGTGTTGCCGCTGGTGATCTGGTAGGTGATGACGCTGTGGGCATCACGGTCCACGGCCGACACAGTCACCACACTGGTGCCCACAGCCGCATCCTCGTTGAGCCGCACTGTGTACTCTGGCTGGGTGAAGGTCGGGTTGTTGTCGTTAACATCCAGGATGGTCACGCTGACGCTGGCAGAGGCAGTGAGCGCCGGGGTGCCGTGGTCTCGGGCTTCCACCCCAAAGCTGTAGAAATCAACCTCCTCACGGTCCAGCTCGGCAGCCACGGAGATCCACCCCGTGCCGTTGTTGATGGTGAAGGGGAAGTCGTGCCCGACTCCAGCGAGGCGGTACTCCAAGCGGGCATTGTCGCCAGCGTCAGCATCAATGGCCTGGACGTGGAGAACCAGGTAGCCTAAGGGGACACTCTCCAGAACAGTGGCCTGGAAGGGGGTGCTGACGAAGATGGGAGCGTTGTCGTTGATGTCTAGGACTTGCACCGTCACCAGGCCAGAGACGTTGGAGAGCGGGGGGCGGCCACCATCCTGTGCCCGGATCCGTAAGGTGTACTCCTTAGTGGTCTCGTAGTCTAGAGGGCTCACGACATCCAGAGCCCCAGTCTGGGCATCCAGGTAAAACTGTCCCCGGGCATTGCCACTCATGATGCTGTAATGCACCAGGGCGTTGCTGCCCTTGTCCCGATCTGAGGCTGTGACTCTGAGCACTGGGGCCCCTGGGGTCACGTCCTCCCGCACCTGGACCACGTAGCGCTTCTCACTGAACTGGGGGGCGTTGTCATTGTCGTCTTCCACAGACAGGAAGACGGCAGCCGTGGCGCTCCTCGGACCAGGGTCCCGACCCTGGTCACTTGCCTCCACTGTCAGTTGGTAGGATTCCACCTCTTCCCTATCCACAGGGCCACGGGTTCGGATCACCCCAGAACGAGGGTCGATCTCAAAGACTTCTGAGGGGCCTCCCGCAGGCCCCTCCAGCAGGCGATACAGAATGTTGGCATTGGGAGGGGCGTCACCATCCGTGGCTCTGACGGTGAGCACCTCGTAGCCCACCTCCAGGTTCTCCCTGAGGCTCTCCTTGTATTCCTGCTGCTCGAAGACAGGGTCGTGGTCGTTGGTGTCAGTGACCAAGATGGTGAGGGTGGCCAGGGCACTGCGGCGGGGCATGCCGTGATCCTGTGCCGTGACCCTGAACACGTGGGTGCTCTTGGTCTCCCGATCCAGCTCCTCCGCTGTGGTCACAGCGCCCGTGATCGGGTCCAGGGAGAAGAAATGGTTGGAGCGGCTATCGAAGAGGGCGTCCATGGTGTACTCCAGCCGACCTGCCTCCCCCTCGTCTGGGTCGATGGCCCTCAGGGACGCTACAGCGGTGCCTGCTGGCTGGTTCTCCGGCACCGTGGCCTGGTAGCTGGGGGGCTGGAACTGGGGGGCTGTATTCACATTCCTTTTCCGACGCCCACCAGTGGACTCTTCTGCTGACCTTGCCTCTGCCCTGAGCCCTGGGGTCTCCTCTAGCTTGCAGGACTGGCATCGCAGCCGTGGAGCCTTCAAGCATGGGTGCTCTTGGGGCAGGGTGAGCTTGCCCTGTGGGGAAAGGTGGCCTCCAATGCCCAGGAGGCGACAGCTCCAGGGACAGCCTTCCGGGGCTGGCGGCAGGGGGATGTGGGCCCCGGTTTCTGGACACCAGACCCTTAGACCATCGTGATGTGGCACCAGATGGCCAGTCAGCTCTGTCCCCTCATCCCTGCAGCGGCTGGTGTAGAGCCAGAGGTTCGAGGCTGAGGCCGGGCAGAGCCAGCCCACCGGGGCGCAGGCCGCGGAGGATCCGCGTCCTCCGGTCCCCAGGGAACGACAGGGCCCCACTTGGTCTCCCAGGAGTGGCGGCAGCGGCAGCAGCAGCAGCAGTAGCAGCAGCGGCGGCGGCGGCGGCAGCGGCGTGGAAAGGGGGGTGCGGGCTGCCCGGCTCCGCATTTCTCCCTGCTCCCGGCTGGCCCGGTCAACGGCGGCGGCTCCTCCTCCGGCTCCTGCCGGCCCCGCCGCGCCTCATGCCCGGGCCGGGGCGCTGGTCCCCGGGGGCCACTCGTGCGTCCTGCGGGGGGCCTGCGCCTTGCTATCTCGGCGGGGCCGGCGCTGCGCCCTCGGATGCGCCCGGGCTCCCACCGTTTCCCGAGCTGGGCCCGCGCCCGGGTCACCCCGACCACCGCGGGCTGGCGCTGCGCCTCCACTTGCGCGCCCGGCTCTCGCCACCTGCGCCCGCGAGCTCCGCGCGCCCCGGGCCCTGCCGGCCCCCCGATCCCCGAGGTGCCCCCTCCGCCCCGGCGAGATCGCCCACCTGCGCCCGCGGAGCTGCACACCCGGACCCAGCCGCCCCGGACGGCCCCACACTGCCCGCTCACGCCTGGCGTCCGCGCCGCGGCTGCTGCTGTCGCCGCGGCCCCGGGCCCAGCCCCACGCTCCCCCGCCTCCCGGGCGGGCCGGCGAGCTCTGCAGAGCCGCGGCGGCGGCAGCGGCTCATTACCATAGACCTGCTCGCGCCGCCGCCGCCTTAAAGTGGCGACGCCAGCCGCACCGAAGGAGGTGGGCCCCACCCAGCTCCCGCCTCCGCAGGGATGCTCTCAAGTCTAGGATTCTCGTTGTCCAGAAACCCCCATCCCAGATGCCTGCCACCTCCTAGAGAGGAACTAACTAACCATCAGAAGCCGGACAGGCGATAATAGTGTTCGCATCCTAAGTAGGCGCAGAGGTTTTCAAAACATTTTGAAGGGCTCTCAGAAGCCAGAGCCCACCTCACAGCGCCTGTAACTGCTGGCCTTTGCTGGTTGCTGACAAGAGCCCTCATCGCTGTCCCTTCCCACAGGTCTCAGGCCAGACTGAGCGGAAAAACGGCCTTTCTCAACATCCCACCTCCCTGGGAACGCACAGTGTGGTCTGGAGCCCCTCCCCTCATCAAGCTGTGGTCTAGCCAGGCTGCCCTTGGGGGCCCACCGCTGGGCAGGATGACCCCGGCACCAGTAGGACCCCACCTGGGTGTTTCAGGGGCAGGGGCAGGGGCACAGGCAGTGTCCGGGCAGAAGCCAGCTGGTACAAACATGCTAGCATTGCCAGTTCCCGGCCCAGAGAGGGCGAAACTTGCAGAGAGTCGCAAGGCCAGCGCGGGGTGAAGGCAAGCTTGAACACAAGCTTCCTGGGTCCTGGGTCCTTTTCACTGCCCGACAGGGCCTTCTGTCTGGAGCGATGACCCCTTGCACAGGGCTTCTGAGTCCCTTCATCTGCAGGCCCACAGACTGGGGTGTGAGGCTTCCGGAGGTTCTAGGGGAGGTCCCAGTGTGGAAGCCGACTGTGAAGGAGAGCTGGGCTAGGGTGCTCCAGGAGGGGGTCCCCTCTCTCATACCCCAGCTAGGCCCGCCCCCGTCCAGGGACTGCGGGGTCAACTGGGTGGGCAGCCAGGGGCCTGGTTGTCATCAGAGCTGGCTTGGGGACAAGGCCAGGACTTTAGTCCAGCCCCACTACCCCCTGGCTATGTGACCTTGGTCAAATTCCACGGCCTGAATTTCCCTTTTGTAAAATGAGGGGTTTGGATAAGGTTAATGGTTTTCAAAAGTATATTTAGCAGTAGATCCCCCCCGCAACCACCAAAATGCAATATGAAGTAGAAGCCCCAAATATAAAACTGACAAAGGTAGTGTTGCAGGATCGAAGGGGGGGTCAGGGACTTGCCCCCAACCCCACTGCTCCCCCAACCAAGAAATCCCTGGGCCACTCTGTGGAGCCTGAGGGTCTGGAGGAAGGCAGTGTGAGAGCATGGGACCAGACACTCTTTTCCAACACTGTACTCTGGTTACAGCAAGGTCACTGTCTGTGGGTCACCGCAGAGGAGCTATGAATCCCCTCACTGGGGCCTCTGGCCCAAGGAACTTCCATGTGACCACATAGTAATGCCAAGAATGAGAAATCAGCTTTTCTCTTTCTCCCCAGAGGCAAGAAAAAGAGGTGGGCCTTAGGGACAGCAAGAGGAATTAGGGTTAGATTACATTCCTGGTAATGGTGATGAACAAGGAGAAGGAAATGGGAAGAGCACCCATGGCTCAGGGAATGCCCTCTGCTTTAACCAAAATGAGCTTTCTTCTTGTAGTCAAGGCCAAGGGCAGCTCCAGAGACAGAAAGGTGGCTTCGCCTCTCTGGACTTCCTTTGACTTTGTGTTTGGGAGGATCTGGGGGCTGCGTGGGCATTTTGCTCTTCACCTAATAGCCATGTGGTGTGGAGAATGCTCAGAAATTATACCATCTGTTAATTATCCTTTGAATCAGGGTTGGGTAATGAGACTCTCGTTTTTGCTGGAGGCTTAAGCCAACACAAAAAACTGCAGCTCTACGTCCATTTCTCTCTTTTTGTGCAAAAATGAGCGTCTGGGAGGGAGAGAGCAGCAGCCTTGGCTCTGGATCAGGGGACATTGTTCTGGAGCCTCACACCGAGGGAGGGGTTGCCATGGAAGGCCCCAGGCAGGAAAGGTCCCTCCAGGTGAGTGGCCTTCCTGTCTAAGAGAAGACAGGTTGGAGGATGAAAGGAGCCTCTCCCTTCAACTCCAAGCACGCTTAGCAAATAGTCCTTAATCCTCTCCGCACCCTGTCCCCAGGGGCTCAGGACAGATGCCTTCCCAGTCCACTCTCACCTGCTCAGCTATTTCCACTTCTTAAAAGCAAGAGGGAAACTTCCAAGTCTTCTCCGCAGCACAGTCTCAAACTAGGGTTTGCTCTCGTGGTGTCCTCCTTGACCCCCAGGAGAAGGGCTCCTATTTCATGGAACTTTCCAGCTGTAAGGAGCTTTCCGACCTTCCTCCTACCTCGGAGAAAACCAAGGTGCAGCAAGACCCTGGAGTCTGTTCGAAGGGAATTTGCTGCTGCACTTGACAGTAGAGGCTCTGGAAGGAAAGTCGTCTGTTCGGACAGCCCCCAGCTTTCACAGGACTTCGACACTCTTGCTGCTTCCTGAGGGACCCCAGGCATACATAGAATACAGCTTGCATACCCCTGGCTCTCAGCTGAATGGGGCAGCATGGGGTAAGAGTTCCAGGAGCAACTGAGACAGAAAAGGCTAAAGGAATTCAGAAGAGAGAGCACTGAGGGTAGGGGAAATCCCGCTGGGCTTCCAGGGCGAGGTGAGACTTGGGTTGCCTCTTGAAGAATCAGAAACTGCATTCCTGGCCAAGTGGAATTCATGAGCAAACCCACTTAACATACAGGTTAAGGGTCTTGTCCAAGGTCACACAGCTGGTAGATGGTAGACCTGGAATTCGAACCTAGGCAATCTGGCTGCAGAGTGCACGCTCTTCTCATGCAGTGTACTAGGGATGAATGAAAGAAATGTGAGTGTCTCCTTGGCCGAAGCCAAGGTTGGAGTGGGTGTGTAGTGGCCAGCACAATGGAGGGGAAGACAGGGCCGCATTGGGAAGAACCAGGTGACCCCTGTCATTGGTGGAGACCTGTGGGCTGAAATTCTGGGACCAGTGGCCTGCTTGGAAGGATTGGATGTAGAGGGTGGCTGCTGATGGGAAAGGCCATAGTGTCCTTCGGTGGCCGGGCAGGGCACTTTCTCTGGTGGGAGAGAGAGGTGGGGGGGGGGTCCTGATGCCTGATCCTGTTGCGGGGCTCAGTGTCGTTTTATAACAGACGCAGAGATGGGACAGGGGCGGAGCCCAGGCAGGTGAAGCTCCAGATACTGTGGATCTAGGACTAGGGGTGGGGTGGGGTGGAAGGTGACCAGGAACCAGTAGCCGCAGGCAGGCTTTGCATGCCCAGTCCACTCCCCTGCTACCCACTTTTCTTTACAACTGGAGGGGGTGCTCCTTGAGGGGGGGCACAGTCCTTTCTCAGCCCCCCCACTCCATGCCTGGCACAGAGAAGGCACCCAGAGTCATGTGGATTCTTCGTGTTGTTGCTTCCTCTGCTCATGAGGAACCAGTCTCTGCTCAACAGCCAAACTTATCTTTTTTTAAAAATTAATGAACATTTTTTAGATTAAAAAAAAATCTTCCCCCGGTTTTTTAATTTTGGAAAATGTCAAGATAAAGAAAAATTGCCAAAATGGTATTGTGCACCCCCAGCAGCCTTCCACCTAGATCCAGTCATTATTCACACGATGTGTCCCCCACAATTTGTGGAGAACTAAAGGAAAGGGAGGTGCGAAGCCCCCTCAGCCCTCTGCCCCTCAGTGCACAGCTTCTAAGAGTCAGAATCAGGCCCCCCCATCCCAAAAGACTCCTGCCGCACCCCAAACACACACCAGGATTTCTGGTATCTTCTATTCCCCGGTCAGATTCAAATTCCTCACTGGCCCTCAAAGGACTTTGATATCTGCTACTTTCAAACCAGAAATGTACGCATTACATTTGGTCACGTGTCACTTGAGTTTCCTCCCTCCCTCCCTGTCTGTCTCTCTGCCTCTTTCTTCCTTTCGATATTGGATACGGACTGTCTGAAGAGTCCAGGCCAGTTTTCTTGTCGAATGTGCCACATTGGGATTTCTCGGACTAGAGGATGCCTCAGGGTGTCCTTCAGAGAGTAATACCGGCAAGTCGGAATCCGAGCATGTTGCCCGCTTCCTGAAAACCTTGCACTAGGCTTCTCTGTTGTGTCTTGAATAAAAGCCAACTTCCTCATATTGGTCCACAAAGCCCAGTGTGAAGGGGCCCGGCCTCTTCTTACTCCTCCCCCTTCACTCTGTTCTGGGCATCCTGGCTTCCTTCCAGCTGTGGAATTTGGCAGTCTTAAATGTTCCCTTCTTTGTGGCAGGTATAGTAATTTGTAATTACATAAAACATTTACTTGTTCATTTACGGGGTTAACATCTAGCAAGCAGTAAGGTTCAGGAACAGGGCCTTGAAATCCTAGCACCTGCATGGTACCCAACGTAGCAGGCACTCAATAAACATTGGTCAAACGGATGGATGGATAGATGGGTGGATGGATGCCGTAGAGGAGTGGCCAGGTGTTCCTCCATTCCTGGGGCCACTGTCTGGAAGGCCAGCTGGGTCTGGAAGGGGCTCCTCTGTGGAGAGCCCTGCAGGCGTCCACTTCAACCACAGAACTGCATTCCCAGCACCGGCTGCAGTCCGGAGACATAGGCCTGCCGTCCCAGCCAATTTACACAGATTTTCTCTAAGGCTCATGAAAAGATGGCATCGGATGCCTCAATCCAGTGATAGTTTCAACACACAGTGCCAGCGCTGTTTGCCGGAGGCAGCTCGACAGGCCAGCATTCCATACTAAATACAGTCCATGTACGGTGCTGCTGAGATAATTTTTTGGCTCCTGAGCAGCAAACCCCAAAGCAACACCTTCAATAACTTAGTTGTTCAGTTTACCAGAGCAGGCCAAGTGGGGAGAGCCACTTACTATGCCCTGGGTGCCGGGTGACGCGCCAGGTGACGTGTGAGAGGGACCCACGTGGTGTGCCTCCAGCTCTGGCCTCAAGGAGCAGCCAGTCTAATGTGGACTGAGAGGGATGTGCTGGCAGAGTTGTTTTCATTAGTGTTTCTGTCCTGGGTGGGAGGGGTTGGGAAAGGCTCGGGAAAGGAGGTGGCGTTTGAACCCCGGGAAGGGGAAGAAGGAATTCCGCAGACAGGCGGCAGGAACAGCACAAACAAATCCGGAGGGAGAGGTGTGTGTGCAGCCCGGTGGGTTGGCGCTCAGAGCTTGGGGTGGGGACAAGCAGAGCAGAAGGGCCTGTTTATCTGAGCTGTGGCCACAGTTGGATGGCTCCAGATTTTATGTGAGAAGTTGAGGGAGCCATCGGGAGCACTGTGGGGGGAGG
>PVKM010045024.1:0-12072 GCA_004027735.1 Carollia perspicillata
ACCTCTGCACAGGCCTCTGGGGCTGAGAATCTGCACCAGGTACCAGAACAAAGGAAACCAACATAGCCCTGACCGGGTGGCTCAGGTGGTTGGAGCATCGTCCCTTACACCAAAAGTGTGCAGGTAAGATCCCCACTGCGGGTACACGCCTAGGTTGTGGAGCCGATCCCCAGTTGAGGTGTGTATGGGAGGCGATCAATTGCTGTTTCTGTCTCACATCAATGTGTTTCTCTCTCTCATCAATAAACATATCCTCAAGTAAGGATTTAAAAAAAAAGGAACCAACCATAAAATAATAGTGTTGTTCGCCACCCAGGTCTTACTTGGCCATTCATCAAAAGGTTTGCTATTTCAAACTATTTTGTCCCCAAAGAAAATACTTCATCCGCCAGGCTCTCCAGCATGCTGGAGCAGGCATAGGCGAGGGGTGCTCAATTACTTTCCAAGTTATGGAGCCCTTTCCATATACAGATCTGTAACACAAATGAAACAGAAGCCCCATCTATTTGAAGTCAGGGCGGGAAACTGGCGCTCTGGGGTCTGCCCACCCCCTGGACTCCCCAACACAGCCCCACCTAGTGGCTTGGAGGCCTGACATCCAAATTGGTGACCAGTGGGCACAGCCATTTCAAATCCGTTTCTTGTTTTAACAGCCCTTGCTTGCCCACGGTGCACGACAAGAAATAGGAGGCGCTTGCCTGCCAGCTTGGTGGGCAGAACCACTGGGGCGTACAGTCTTTGCTCTTCACCCAAGTCTTTTAATCACATTTAATAAGAGCAGTTTTTGCTTTGTTTTGCATCTGATGCTTTTCGTTGACTGGCCATTATTTTCAAAACAGAATGCTGTGGAGGCGATGATAGTAGTTGCCAGCGTTTCCTGAAAGACCTTCAGGAAAGAATGGTTCACCTGAGGTTGTCACGATTGTAACAGTCTGGGAAAAGTCGCAGAAGCGCCGAGTTTTGAGTGGGAATGACGGCTCCACTGTCTCTGGGAAGCTGGGGGCTGCTGTCCCAGACACTCGGCAGATCCCGCATAGGCCGTGGAGCGTCTAGAAGGGGCGGCACTTGGTGGCTGCTGAGCGTGCACTGGCTGCATGAGAATAAACACGGGGCCCCAGGCGCCCCTGGCTTCATCATGCTCCCCAGCTCACTGCTCAAATTCGCTTCCGGCCTGGGCATCGTGGGTTCCACTGCCTAGTGCTTCACCCTCTTCCCTGGTGCCCATCTCCTCAGAAGAGATGAAGAGACAATATGAGATTAGATACATTTACATTATAAAATCCTTTTAGTAGAATAGCTTTTTTTTTAACAGTATAGTGGTAGCAATTGGCCCAAGTAGATACTGGAACCAGTTAGTGGAACAACATGAAGTAAAGCCCCCCAGATGTAGATTTCACTGAATAAAGTCTCAATAGAAAGTCAAGCTGCCAAGCTTTAAAGTTGCAGATCTTGTCTGCTGGGTTCTCAGTAGTGCCCACCCTCGCCCATCTCTCCTGGCCCGTCCTTCGGGGGACCCTCTCTGGCATCTTCAGATCCGGGATAAACTCTCTTCTCAGGGTGGCGACCTGAGGCCACAGTGACCGCAGCAAAGCTCCTTCCTCTGGAGACATCTTCAGGACTCTCTGTTTGAACAACGTCCTCCCACAAGTTCTGCCGGAGGCCGGGAGATATACCAGCAGATAATGTCGGGCTGGCGACCAGCATCCTGGGTCTATCTGGGCTCAGCAGCCATGCCTTTGCTGGAAATTATGAAAAAACCAACTGATGACCAGGAAGCTTAATGATCCCAAGCTTCTAGTCAGGACAGGTGTTAACCCACCTGCCCATGAGAGAGTTGGCACTCGGTAGACTCACTCAACAAGGGAGACAATAAGGATTTAGTCTGAAAATTCTCCCCACGGTGCCTACATCTCTTCCAGCCCAGCCTCTCCAGGGTCTGAAATCTCTCCACTATGAATTTGTACCATGGTTAGTTTCTCCAGGTATCCTTTTTATTTTTTTGTTGCAGTTATCACAAATTATTATTTTTTATTTTATTTATTATATTGTATTGTATTTTCTCTCTTTTTTCTTTTATTGTGGTTCAACTACAGTTGTCTTCATTCCCCCTCCCCCACCACCACCACAGCCATCCCCACCTCCCACCCTCAATCCTACCCCCTTTGGCTTTGTCCATGTGTCCTTTATACATGTTCCTTGATGACCTGTCCCCTTTTCCCCCCACAATCCCCTCCCACCTTCCCCTGGTTACTGTCACTTTGTTCTTTATTTCAATGCCTCTGATTATATTTTGCTCCCTTGTTTGTTTTGTTGATTAGGTCCCACTTATAGGAGAGATTATATGGTATTTGTCTTTCACTGCCTTGCTTATTTCACTTAGCATAATGCTCTCCAGTTCCATCCATGCTGTCCTAGCATCACTAGCCATCAGAGAGATGCAAATTAAAACCACAAAGAGATATCACTTCTCACTGGTCAGAATGGCCATCATAAAAATATCAACAAACAAATCAACAAACAACAAGTGTTGCTGAGGGTGTGGAGAAAAGGGAGCCCTAGTGCACTGTTGGTGGGAATGCAGGCTGGCGCAGCCACTGTGGAAAACAGTGTGGAATTTCCTCGCAAATCCAGGTATCTTTTTTGAAAGGTAAGAACTCGGAGCAGGCGCCTTCATATTGCAGTGTGAATGAATCGATCAGATGCATTTTCTCACCTGCAGCAGAGGCAGAGGCAGTAGGACCTGAATCAAGCCTTTGCTCAGCCTTCTCATTACAGCCTTCCAGCACCCGCTAAGCTGTAGGCAAACAATGTCGGGGGGAGGGGGCTCTCCTCTACTTCTGGGGAAGCCAGGCTCTGTGGGCTCTGTTCTCCCTGTGTGGGCAGAGGAAGCAGAAACCCAATTCGCGGGCCCCATTTCACCGTTACTGTTCGCAAAAAGCTGCGTAGTGCATAATGTCCTGTCATACATTCCTGACCACGAAAAGCCTAGCAACAGCATGATAGGAAACCAAAGGAGCTGGAATGTGTACAAAGATGCCCACTTTGGGCGATGAATGGGTCTTAAGGTTATGCCCAGCTCTGCTTATCAATTTTCCTTTCAGAAAATTTCTTTCCACTTCCCACCCATCTTTAATGCGTACCAGCTAATGATTTCCACTTGCTTTGTGCTTGCCCTTGAACTTGTCAATGAAATGATCTTCCATGAAACAAGTCCATGTTCTGCTGCCTGAATCATTCTTTTGCAAAGTCAATCCTGATGCTCTAATTGATCTAGAGTGTACCTTTTTGCTTTAATACATTGAAATATTTCACTCAGCAAGGAAATGGGAAGGGTGGATAATTCTATGTCTTTTTTTCTTTTTTAACAGAACTCTTTTTCCTGGGAGCACACACAACCAAGAAATGCGAGGGTAAGCAACAAAGAAACCTGGGCTGTTTAAAAAATGCCTATCGAATCTGTAGTGATAGTCCCTCCTTCAGTCCTGGTACTGGTAATTTGTGTCTTCTCTCTTTGTTTTCGCAGTGAGTGAGGATATGCACTGTGTCTTCCTGCCCAAACAAAACTACATTTCCCAGAAGTCCTTTCTCTGTTGGTTGGGCCCAACAGAAATGAACAGGAGAGTTAGATGGCAGAAGGGAAGCGGTGCCCAGCCTGCGGGTGAGCAGGCACTGTTGGGCTGCTGCACGCTCGTGCTCTGCGGGCTGCCCTTATGGGAGCGGGCAGCGGCCAGGCCTGCAGGTCCAGGTGTTCATGGGGTTCCTTGGCAAGTGCACCGGCATGGAACTTTGAGACTCTGAAGTTGGCTGCTTAGCGGTGGTGGAAGACCAGCACGGGTTCCAGACTAGTCTCCTGCACTCCGGCTGCTCCTTCCGTGCATCTGGTTCCTCCCATTTTGTTTCCCCTTGTCATTCCCCACTGAAGTCCCTGTCACTGAAGCAACTGGATTGTTTAACCAAATCCCCCAATTGCATAAGGTCCAATTTCTGTACCGCGTATTCTATAGCACTCGTATTGGCTCGCATTCTCTGATCGACCCGCGACTGATAAAATCAGTCTTGCTAAGGGATTATCAATGTTACCAATTTCTTCAAAGAATTGGCTGTTGTCCTTGTTAATCTTCCCCATTATCCATCTACTTTCTATTTCTTCGATTTGGGCTCTGATCTTGATTTCTTTCTTCTGTTCTATATATTTTGGCTTTAACTTTCCCACATTTTTCTAGTCTCATAATGTAGAAACTCATGTTCAATAAGAAGATTTTAAAGCAGCGATCTGAGATTTACAGCGATAAATTTCTCTTGTCAATGCTTTGTTTTTATTGCTAGTTTTCTGTGCAAATGTTTTCTTATCACTTACGATTTATTCTCCAACTTACACATCATTTAGAACCATGTTGTTGCCCTGGCTGGTGGCTCAGTCAGTTGGAGTGTTGTCCCGTACACCAAAAAAGTTGTGATCCCAGTCGGGGAATATTCCTAGATTGCGAGTTCAATCCCTAGTCTGGGTGTGTACGGGAGGCAGCCAGTTGATGTTCCTCTCTCACTCTGATGATCCTCTCTTCTTGCTCTCTCCCTCTCCTTTCCCCTCTCTCTAAAAATCAATAGATGTATCCTTAGGGGATGATTAAATGAATAAGTGTGTTGTTTGATTATATAAGCAATAAGGAGACTTTGTAGATGTCTTATTGCTTCGAGTTGACCTTGCTGTGGTTCAATAATGCATTTTTAGAGATTTCAACATTCTGGAAGGTGTTGATCACTGTGTGGCCCAGCACACGGTCTGTCTCAGAGAATGCTCCATGCGTTCTCAACAGGTGGGTGTGCAGTCTGCCATCGCCCCGTGAAGGCCAAGTAGGTCAACTTTGCAGAGAATGTCAGTCCGAGCTTCAACAGCCTCATGGTGTTTGGGGCCTAATCTTCTGTTACTGAGAGAAAGGTGTGAAAATCTCCAACAGATATGCAGTTCTCTCTTTCACACTGTTACTTCTTTTCTTCATGAACTTTGAAGTTCTCTATATATTTTGATTTGATTTTGAAGACCATATACATTTTGTGTCGTTATCCATCCAGATCAATTGACACTTTTATCACTATAAAATGCCCCTTTATTGTTTTTTTAATCTCTGCTTATAGGCTTTCCCTTGAAATCTATTTTGACTGCTATTAATATAGCCACACCTGCTCTCTTAGGCTCGTGCTTTGCCTGATTATCTTTTTCTATCCTTTTTCTTTAAGCCTGTCTGGGTCTCTATATTTAAAGTGCACCATTTCCAGACATTTTTTTTACTGTACGTAAGAAGAAAAAACATAGACATTACTAGGTGCTTGTGATGAAAGCAGGTTTCTAAATGGTATTATGTCTGGGTAACTATAAACCAAATAGTAGGTTTCATGACTTGAGGCAAGTGATTAATTAAAAGTACAGTTTCTCACAGTTTCTCAGATGCTCAGCTGCCCCAGATCCTGTTGACAGCTGTTCCTTCAACAACAGAAAGAGGAGAATGTCGGAGACAGTTTGGGTTGCCGGTGTTACATCTTTCGATAGGAACACCATTTCATTGAAAGAGATCGTAGCGGTTTGCCGCTGACTCCGAACAAGCCCTCTGCCTCTCAGAGGGCAGGCCGACAGCAGCTGGAGGGCGCTCAGGGAAACACTGCCCCTCGGAACTGAGATGACAGGACAGAGAATGAAGAGCCCGGCACTTCCTCCGCTCCAGACAGCAGCGCCTTGACGTTAAACAGACTTTAGCGCTTAAACGGCATTATGTTCCCACACTCTCTTCCTGTCCGTCACCAGTGTGACCATTCTAATCTCTCAAATTACGAGACTCAATGAAAATTCTTGCCTGAGACAAAAAATGAAAATCAAAATGACCATTATCACGAGGATTATTACACTCTGCATTTATATCTGTAACTTCTCCTTTGCATCCACGATTTACGCTCATTATTCAGAATGGGTGTTGGGGTTACTTGGAAGTCTGGAAGTATTTTTGAAAGACGTATTGCTTATATACTCTTAGAACATTTGGCTACATTTGTATGGACGGTATTTACAAACAGCCAGCAGGTACGTGCCGAGAGGCCAGGAGCCCTTCTGTGGGGTCCTGCTGAAAACGCACCACCTGAATCTAATCACGAGGGAACACCAAACTACCCCGAGGAAGGTTCCACAAAACAATACGCCTGTATTCTTCAACAATGTCAGTGTCCAGTAGCACATAAAGCTGAAGGGCAGTTGTAGGCTGAAGGAGAAAAGACGCTGTGGAGACGATGGGGGAAATCTGAACATGGACTACAGTTAGGTAACGACATGGACCCTGTTAAATATGTCGAGTTTGGTCATTGCATTTTGGTCAGGTAAGGGGATGTCTTTGTTCTGAGGAAATGTGCATGAAAATATTTAGGGGTAAAGGGACACAGCAAAAATCAGCAGAAAGACTAAGGGAAGGAGCGAGCCACCACCCCAGGGGCAGTCACTTGGGGGTTGTCTTTTCTCCAGGCTCCTAAATCCCCCTCACGCCCACCCCGCCCCCACACTAGGGCAAGGGGGAGTGCTGTGCACAAGTGAGAAATCCGTGAGTCCTCCCTCCTTCTGCTCCAGCAGCTTGAAGAGTTCTCATAGAAGGATGAGACTGGCCTTCAAAAGTGGGCAGGGAGAGGCAGTGTAAATGAAAGTGATAGAAACTACCTTTCAAGAGTGCATTACATTATAGCCATGCATTAAAAAAAGACAAGAGAGTGGCTGACAATTAACAAGGAAGGGGGCACTCAATGAGGCTCAGGGAGACAGTAGTTGGAGAAAACTCTTCCCTGTGGTTCCCCACAATTACACTCCTCATTTGCACCAGGCAAGAGACGCAGGGGAGGCTTGTGGGCAATGGGGGGAGGGGAGCAGGTTACAGCACAGAGAATAACTCTCATCAGTCTGCCTCTCCATGGCAACCCCCAACCCTCTGACAACCTGGGAGCTCCCTGATGTCCCAAAGCGGGCCCTGGGTGGATGGAGATGAAAAACTGGGGTTTCCTTCCTTCTCTTAGCTGTGTCTAAACCTCCTCTTCTGAGTGTTCATTTCCTGGACCAACCCGGACTGACCTCTTTTTAAAATGACTGACAGCGGGAACCTCAGCCCCACCCACAGGGGTGCAGGCTGATCCTCTGGCCTCCTGGAGATTCCTAGACAATGTTCCCACAGTACGCATGCTCCCGGCTCAGTTATCCAGCCTCAGGTGACATCCTAGTGGGACACTGTTCACCCAGGAAAGGGGAGGCTGAGCCCAGTTCAGTCCAATTTCTTTTCAGGCTTTTCTCCCTCAGGTTTAAACAGATCTTGGTGTCTGCTAAGGTCTCCTGGTTGCAGCAAGAATGGCCATGCCCAGTCTACAGATAAGAAAACCGAGGCTCGGAGAAGTTAGGGCCACACCTCAGTAAGTGCTGGAAATTTCTGCCATCCTACAAACTCAGACTGCCTAAAATAAAAACCACTCCCCCACACCCCTCCCTGACAGGAGCAGCTCGCCTGTCTCAGCCGCCCCCACCTCCTCTCCTCTCCAACTGCAGAGGGACGCCTGAGCTGAGTTTCTGGCCCTTCTCTCAGTACCCAGTAGTGGACAGCACATAAATCACGTTTAATAGCGTTAACCTACTTTAGAATGACTTTCCCGAAGCAGAGAACACATCTGCAGAGACAAACCTCATTCTAACAGATAGGTAGAAAACACCACTCCACAAAAGAGCATGCTTCCAAAGCAGTTTAGACAATACAGAAAAGGAAAAACACTAAACCGTCCTCCTGATAAAAGGAGATGAAGCGGAAGGGGGTGGGGAAGGGAGAGGAAATACAGACTGGAAATGTGTGCTGTGCATAGTACTTGGTAATGCACGGCAATCGCTTTCCATCTTGACAGGGTCACTGATGCAACTACGTCATAAACACACCCCAAGGCAAAATAGCCACCCCACACGGCTGTGTTACAGGGCTCTGCTTTGGACCAGGGACCGATCAGAAAGTGCAGCTGAGATGGGGCAGGGGGATTGATCAGGACAGAAAGGGTGGGTGCGGAGCGCGCTGGGGAGCTGCTCTGACTGACCTTATCCCTCAGCCTGGGCTGCTGACCTGGGCTCAGCCGGCCAGGGAGACCAGGGCTCAGGGCCGACTTTGATCTGCGTCCTTCACAGCACCGGGTGAGAGCGCGGAGCAGGTGCACAGCGAATGCTCATTACATGATCCCACTTCAAGCTAAGTAAAAGGGCCATGTTTCCCTTATCAACAGCAACTCATGTTTCTCCCCCTTCTTCATGGTGTAAGCTATAATGAAGAAGAGTGTTAATAGCAAGCAATGAGCACAGGGAGTAAATAAACACAAACATACCAGAGCGAGGACATATTAGGTTTCATTTTCTTTCTGTAATTCTGTGTGCCTGTGGGATATATCAGTCATTCTTTAGTGGGAAAGGAAGAGAAGAGAGAGAATAGGAGTGAGAATGTGAATTTCTGGGAGTGGCTGGTCTTGCAACTTCCCAGAGCATTGGTCAGCAAGGAGGAGCTGGGAGGGGGTGCTGCAGAACCTCAGGAGTAGGGGAGACGTGTACTCCCAGGAAGGCCTCAACTGCCTCCAAGGGATGTATAACTAACGACCAGCCCTGGGGGTAGCCCCAATTCCATCCAGCCAGGGCTGAAAGTGAGTCCAGGACATGGAGATGGTATCCACCCGAGGTCAAACACGATCTCTGATCAACCATCCCCACTCCCAGAGCGCAGGGACCCCGTCTTGTTGATCCATCCATCCTCATGATCACACAGAGCCTGATGAAATGCAGAAGCCTATGAACCTTTGCTGAATACGCAGAGGAGCAAGTGAATGCATGAATGAATAACTGAATGAGCTGTGTTCTTATGCCTGTGTTAGAACAAAGCCCCACTTTTTACCTTAGAAATCACTTTCTCTTTTTGTCTCCTCTGTGTTTTGTGACATTGCAATGCACAACTGCCCTCACACCTGACATTCCAACCCAGCCTGAAATCCTGGTGCCGTGCACCAATAAACAAGCATTAAAAAACACACAGATCCTAAACCAACAGAAGTCCATTCAGCGTGGTATGTCCGGCATGTATATGGGAGGGGAATGACGTGTATTTCTGTGCCTACAATGTAACATGTCAACCTTGGTTTATCCTCAGGGGTTTCTGGCTGAATTCCGTCTTGCAAAGTGTCCTCAGCCACAGAAATCCCCTCCTTACAGGTGATGAAGTCCACTCTCTGGGTCACAAAACACTGCCAATCCCAAAAGTAAGTGTTTTGAACTCCTGGCCTGATGAGCTTCATGGATCTGAGAACCCGGCAGCTGGCGCTCAGACAGAGGGACGGACGTGGCAGGTCCTGAGCGTCCTGGTGTGCAGACAGAAGCCTGAGACGAGGCCACCCAGGAGGCATGCTGGGGCTGAGAGACGGCCTTCGGGGCCAGAAGCCCATGTCCAGCCTCTCTTGATAGTGACATCTGGTGAGCAATGAGAGGGGCCACCGGCTGAGTTTATTCACTAGTGACACAGTGTCACCAGTGACACTAGTAAAGTGATGCTACTGAAGTGCCAGCCAGCTAGGCTGAGCTAGTTAAACATGCCAGCCTTACATCACGTGATACTGACCAGAAGCTGCTCTAAATATTTTGCGCATATTAGTGCATTCGCTCATTTAACCCTCAGGATCCAGTGGGCTTGCTCCTATCATCCCTCTCACGTGACCAGGAAGACTGGAGTCCCTGTCCCTGTCCTATGGCTTGTGGGGTTCCGGAGGGCAGGGGAACAAGCTGGTTGTGGTGAGGTTATAGAGCTTCTCATTGAAGGCTCCGTTGCCTTTCCCACTACAACCTCCAGGCATGAGCCTTCACCTCCGATAGCTATGATTTTTGCTAAGTGGGGCTAATTCAATAATAATAGCTACTTCATCTGCCTGTGCTGAAGATAAAAATTAATTACATCTGTCAAGCTTGGCCTATAGGATCTGTTTGATAAATGGAGTCACTTTTATTAGGCTAAAGATTACAATGGGAGAAACGTGAATGTCAACTTATATTAAGTTTCATTTCCTTTGTATATAAACACAGGTTGGACTAACTGAACAATGGAAATCTGCTTACATTGATTTCCCTTTAAAAACCATCTTTTTCTAAGGTAAAAGTCCCTGAACTATTTCCTATGACACAGAGCCCCCGGGCCAGCTCTGGGTTTCCATAACTATTAATTCAGTGTGTCAATGCGTGTATCCCAAGGGCATGGGCATGGAAGGTCAATACTAGACTTGCTAGTCAGCTCTCTCTGGGGGCTCTTTGTTTGGGAATTTTGGACATTGAACAAAATCAAATTTCCTTCCTCCTTCTCCACAAGAGGCCGTTCCATTTATCGGTCATCTAATGTGTGCAGGCAAGCTCCCCGTTCACAGCATCTCCTCTTCACAGCTTTGCAAGGATGGTGTTATTAACTCCACTTCACAGAGGGGAGGCCCGAGTCTCCACGAGGTTCTGTGACCTGCTCACGGTCACACAGCTGGTGCGCCACGGCGCTGGGCTCCCAGGTCTGTACTCCCTAAAAAGTACTGTGCATAGTCAAGTTTTACATGCCTTTGGGCTTCAAACAATTGCAAAGACTTGAACATTTAAACTGCCTTTTGGATGAAAGACTTGGAAAATTAAAAATCAGACACTTTCCTGGTCCTTCATTATAAACAGGCCAAGCACGAACCATTTCTTCGTCTTCCCAGATTATCATTACAAACCTTCATCGTCATTCATGTGTGCAGGTGGGGGGACCCCTTTGACACACAGAGCTCTGACTGTTATGCCTTTGAGCACTTTTGCCTTTATGTTATTTTATCGATTTTTGCAGAATTATTATACATTACAGATAATATGATAAGTATCCCTAAATATTTCAGTACATACCTCTGAAAAATCAGGGCATCTTCCTCTCTGACCATACCCCATGGTCACACCTAACACAATGGGTGCCATCTAACAGCCTGTCTGTATTCACATGTCCCCTGTTAGCCCAGAAATGTCTGTTAGAGCTGATCAAGTTCTCTTGCGAGTTCTTGCCCATCGGAGGAAATAGCTGGTCGTGTCTGCAGACTGGCCGTAGGGGGCACATCTCCCTGTGAGAGCACAGAGGAGCCTTGGGGGACCGCAGTGAAAAAGCTCATCACCCCAACGAAATAAAACCAAAGCGTGTCGCCATATGCAAGACAAACCTACAATCAGGGGGTGGCTCTGCATGCCGCACACACAAATTAAACTTAACAGTTAAGACTCGGTGGCGGATTTTTGCCTGGGCTTGTACCTATTGTAGCTGGTACTGCCATCCAACTCTGCCCGCTGCTGGAGGGACAGAGCATTCCCTTGGGCTGGACGCTCAAGGTCACAGTGAAGCGTCAACTGGAAAAGCAGACAGCGCCCCTCATTCCCAGCTCTGACTGCCACGGGGAGAAGGGCCAGGGCCACCAATTTTGAATCAGCACTCTAGGCAGGAGGCACAGTTGCTGCTGAAATGACACCTGCTCCCCCAGTAGAGTGACCACCGTGCTGGTTTCCACAGGGTTGAAGAACACGGCACTTTCAGGTTTAGGGCCAGGGCAAGTTGGTCCCTCTGTTCTCTGAGGGCCTCCTGTCTGTCCCTCTTGGTGAAGCTCTTCCCTCTTGTTTGGGCTGACACACCCACCCCCCAGCAGTGCTTGCTGGGCCCTCTTATGCTTGTGGTGGAGAACGGTGTAGGGGAGGGGGGCGGCCGTGCACAGAAGGGGATGGGGACTGGCATCTGGGCAGCCCGCCTTGTGGCCCGTGATTCACAGACGGGGTGGCTCTCTCCCGTCCTGTAGCCAGTCTCCTAACTGGATGCTAGCATTACTTGGGCAGCGTTTAAACAGAACAATTCCAACACCTCCTTCCCCAGAGGTTTCTGATTCAATCAGTCAGCAATGCACACTGAAGCACTCTTATTTTTAAGAACTGCTCGCAAGTGACCCTGGACATGATTTTCCATGATCTCAAACTAGACCTCTACATTTCCCAATGCAAAACTC
>PVKM010045025.1:0-12071 GCA_004027735.1 Carollia perspicillata
TCCTATGTTAGAAAAATTTTAGCTTCAGATAATAGCTAATAAACTTAGTAATCAATGTATGTAAAAAACCATTGTTCCAGGAACTGAAGGTATGACCCACCCTGACTCCAGGAGACCATAAGCAGTTCCATCTTTGTGCTTCAGGAGGTCTCAAGCGATCAAGATGGTATCTGAGCCATTGTACTCCAGGAGGAGAGGCCCACTGCCCAAGACACAGATCAAAGAATGCTGCAGCTTTTATCTGATTAACTTTCCCCCTGAATTCCAAACCCCTTACCTACACTCTTCTTGTCCTTACAAAAAGGGTCGGTTTCAAATGTTAGGGTACATAACACACCTTCTTCTCAGATTGCCGGCCATCTGAGTAAAGCGCCCATAAGGATCCTATCCCTGTCTCTGCTTATTGGGTCTGGTAGGTGACAGGCAGCACGAACCCTGGCTTTTGTGATTTCATATTCTGGTGACTCTGTGCCAGGACAGACTTTGGGACTCTCTGGCAAGTCTGAGTATTTGGCGGTGTGTCCCACTGGCTGCCTGGACTGGGGGGCCTGGGGTGTGGATTAGGAGACTCCCTAGCAGCTGCCTAGTGATTTTATTTAGGGACTCTCTTCCTCCAACTGTCAGCAGTTCCTGTCATCTTCACTTTTGATTGAATCACTGTGCTTTCTGGTTCAGGTTACAGTCCTGACTCAGGACTTAGATAGTCAGGAATTAAGGTGCCTTCTGGTTTTGTTGTGGAAAAACAAACTCTTACACAATCTGGGGTGACGGTTTATTACACACGTGGGCCCAGAGGAGACAGCTTCCAAATTCT
The DNA here is from genome assembly GCA_004027735.1 of Carollia perspicillata. Classification (NCBI taxonomy): domain Eukaryota; kingdom Metazoa; phylum Chordata; class Mammalia; order Chiroptera; family Phyllostomidae; genus Carollia; species Carollia perspicillata. Next base: position 815 of record PVKM010045025.1, read on the forward strand.
GGGCGCTGAGGAGGGGTCAGGTGGGTGGTTAAATACTTTTGCGACAAAGTAGGGAGGGGAGAAGTCTCGTGGTACAAGCAGGAGATACAAAATTGTAAAAGCCCAAGGACACAGGAGAGGAAGGGGAGTGGTCAGGGGTCCAGGACAAAGAAACAGCCGGGGAGCATCCTGGGCCCGGGGCGGGGAATCAACTAACTAGTCAACAGGTGATAGTCTGAAGCTGGGAAGCCAGCCAGGGAGCCATCAGGGGCTGATACAGAGTGCCAGCTTCAATTTCTATCTATATTTTAAGTTTCTACTACAGTTTTACAGATGTCTGTCTGGTGAAATGATGTCTTCTGTCCTTGGCTGGTGCGGTTCAGTGGACTGAGTGCCAGTCTGTGAACCAGAAGGTGCCAGTTTGATTCGCAGTCACGGCACATGCCTGGTTTGTGGGCCGCGCCCCTGGTTCGTGATGTGCAGAGGCAACTGATCGATGTGTCTCTCACACATCGATGTTTCTCTCCCTCTCTTTCTGCCTCCCTGCCCCTCTCTCTAAACATAAATAGATAAAATTTAAAAAGAAGTGTTGTTTGTTTAATTAATGTGCTTTCCAGTTTTTTTTTCATATTACAAAGTTCTGTCTGGTAGAATAGGGGAAAAACATCTTTACCAGGAGAGAGCTCTTTGGCGTAGTCTTCACTGATTGGTTGACTTATGTTTAAAGTCCAGTGATTAAAACAGAAAGTGTTTTTTATTATAATACTGTTTGGCTTATGTATTGTATAATCTAGAGTCAGCAGAGCTCTGGCTGCTGAATGAGTACTTAAAACTTATTCCTTGGTCAGTTGAGGAAACTCAGGAAAGTGAGCCAAAATTGGCATTGCCAACCTGGACTTGTCAGGGAACCAAATTTTATGTAGGACAAAATCCTACCAAGTCAGGGCAGTGCCATTTGCAAAAATTTCCAGTGGGAGTAGGGATATAATGCCAGCTCACTGGATATTATTGGGCACATATTCCATTTTCTACATCAGATAAATTAAGCTGGAAAAACTCTGAAAAGGGCAGAGCATATCCTATTGGAGTGTATGCTGGGGTGCACTCAGGCTTTTGAAACCCTGAAGGTGCTCCTGGCTTCTGCACCAGCCTTGGGGCTTCCAAACCTACTCATGCTCTTTCAGTTACATGTTCTTGAAAGGTAAGACATTGTTCTAGGAAACCTCACCCAAATGTTTAGTGGCTTAGTGACATTCAGCAACCTATCACATACTTGTCAAATATATTAGATCATACTGTCCAGAGTTGGCCAGCCTGCTTGAGAGCTATAGCAGCCATATGTGAGCTCTTACAGGAAGCTGAAAATTTTCCTTGGGGCAGCCTATACAGGTTAGGTGCCCCAGCAAGTGTTGAGCCTGTTGGAGCAAAAGGAAATATGTGGTTCACTGCTGGAAGAATGCACAGGTACCAAGCCATTCTTCTTGACAATCCCAAAGTCCCTGAAAACTGTAAGTTAGTTAAATCCTGCTTCTTTCCTCCTGGGGTCTGAGTCAGCTGTTCTAATGCATTACTGTGCTGAAATAATTTATGAAGTGTATTTTAGCAGAATTGATTTATAGGACCATCGTCTAGAAGAAGCAGACTGGATTCTATATGCAGATGGAAACAGTTATTGCACAAAGGAAACAAAGGCTGGGTATGTGGTTATGATTCTGGAAGGAATAGTAGAGGTCAGGGCCTTGCCACTGGAAACCTCTGCTCAGAAAGCTGAATTGATTGCATTTACAAGGGCCCTGGAATTGTCGCATGAAAAGAGAGTGAATGTGTATACCGACTCAAGGTAAGTTTCCCTAATTTTGCAATTACATGATTCCATGTGGAAGGAAAAAGAACTGTTAACTTCCAATAAAAAGGAGATTAAGCATGAAGCAGGAAATTAAAAATTATTACAGGCTGTTCAGGTATCTTTTCAGGTGGCAGTTATACACTGGCCAGAGCATCAGAAAGAGGATGCAGAAGTGGCTAGAGGAAATAACCTGGCTGATTGAGCAGCAAAAGAGGCTTCTAAAGGAACATTCATACTGCCGTTGATACCTGTTCTAGACTTGTCACAACTTGATCCAGAATATTTAACTACAGACTTAAAAAAAGTTGAGAGCTAGGGCTTTGATGAAGAAGGAGCTGATAGTGGATGAAGAAACAATAAGAAAGAAGTTGTACCGCTTCCTGAACATTTAGTAGGGCCAGTCATGAAGCCTTTGCACGAGTCCACTCACTGTGGAAGGGACTCACTAAGCACATATATTAAACTGACTCACAAGTCATGGAATTTCTAAAGCCATACGAAAAGTAATTGCCAGATGTGTAGTGTGTCAGAAGAACAACTCCAAGAGAGTTCCCCATTAAAAGAAAGAAGGGAATTAATTAATACCAAGGACAGAGTCCATTTGAGGACTGCTAAATAGACTACCCAGAAGTCGAGGGTCTGCGGGTGGAAATATTTGCTGGTCTTTGTTGACAAATTTTCAGGATGAAGCCTATTCTACTAGAATGGAGAAATCCTTGAGGTAGTGAAAGGCTTAATGAAGGAAATAATTCCTTGCTTTGGCCTACCCAGCAGTATCCAGAGAGATAATGGGCCTGCTTTTGTTTCAGAAATTACATAGAATGTTAGAAAATTTTTAGGAATCAAGTGGAGACTCCACATGGCATGGAGACCTCAGGCTTCTGGGAAGCTAGAGATGAATCACACCTTGAAGAAAAATATAGCCAAGCTGTGCCAAGAAACTAATTTCAGGCTATGATTGGGGTGGGAGATATGTATATAGATCAAAAAGTGAAGGTAAAGAAATATGTACAACATTTAAGTCAGACTTTAGCTGTAATGAACGACCTTGCCTGCATTAGAGACCTCTCCCCAACAGGTTTGCTACATTCCTTTGAGTCTGCAGATAAGGCGCTACTCAAGACTTGGACAACAGCCTCTCCAGAAAGCCAATCAGAAAAAAAGTGTACTGGACTTTGAGATGTACTCTTCACCACTTCCACTATGGTGAAGTGGGTAGGAATAAAACACTGGATTCATCACACCAGAGTAAAGGAAGCACTGGAGGAACAACAGACTACTGAACCTCAAGAGGACCTGAAACTAACCTTTTGAAAAGAAATGACTTATATTCTTTGCATCACTTTATGTTTAACCCCATGTTATAGAGAACTTGTTCCCTTGAAATGAGGTTAAAATGTTTGGGTATATTTAACAAAGGTGTCCTAAACATCTCTGAATTTTGTTTTGTAAGAGGAACTTAGGTTGAACAAACTTTCACTTCATTTCTTATAGGTGATTGTATTCCCCTGGAAAGGCTTCAAAACTATACTTTGTTTGAGCATATCATTAAGAAAATAACCTACTTTGATGTTTATATACTGGGAGACCAATGGTAACTCTAAAGGACAGGGAAATGTTTTCCTTAAAAGTCACTAATGTAACCCCAGCTGGAAAGGATGCAACTTTTGTCTACTGTGCTCAAAACTGTTTTATGCATTATCATACCTTCTCATTGCATATAATGTGCCCCATTATGTGGATCTGCAATTAAAAGTGTTCCAAAGCCCCATACCAGTTGGTCTAATGCTAAGATATAGCAAAATGAGTACTTCCATATGAAATTGGTTTCACAGATATAAGATAGCTTAAACTAACGGGGGGAATGGTGGAGGACTGGAGTTGGAAAATTTTAGTTTCTGGAAATAGGTAAAAAGCTTAGTAATCAATGTATGTAAAAAACTATTGTTCCAGGAACTGAAGGTATGACCCACCCTGACTCCGGGAGACCATAAGCAGTTCCACCTTTGTGCCTCAGGAGGACTGTAAGCAATTCCACAAGTTATCTAAGCTATTGTCCTCCAGGGTAAGGTGGCCCCCGCTGAGGACACAGATCAAAGAATGCTGCAGCTTTTATCTGATTAACATTTCCCCTAAATTCCACATTCCTTACCTATACTTTCCTTCTCATCATAAAAAGGGTCAATTGAAAATGGAATTTAAGACTGTACGTTGGAGTACAAAAGTCACCATCCTCTCAGATCACCAGGCATCTGAATAAAGCACCCATAAAGATTCAACCTGGTCTCTCCTTCCTGGGTCTGGTAGGTGACAGACAGCATGATTACTGGCTTTTGTGATTTCATGCTTTGGCCTCTCCATGCTGAGACAGACTTTGGGACTCTCTGGTAAATTTTTCATATATTTTATTTATTTATGTTTAGAGAGAGGAGAAGGAAGGGAGAGAGGGAGAGAAACATCGATGTGTGGGAGACACATCAATCAGTTGCTTCTTGCACATCTCCAACTGCGGGCGTGGCCCACAAACCAGGCATGTGCCATGGCTGCGAATCAAACTGGCACCTTCTGGTTCACAGACTGGCACTCAGTCCACTGAACCGCACCAGCCAAGGACAGAAGACATCATTTCACCAGACAGACATCTGTAAAACTGTAGTAGAAACTTAAAATATAGATAGAAATTGAAGCTGGCACTCTGTATCAGCCCCTGATGGTTCCCTGGCTGGCTTCCCAGCTTCAGACTATCACCTGTTGACTAGTTAGTTGATTCCCTGCCCCGGGCCCAGGATGCTCCCCAGCTGTTTCTTTGTCCTGGACCCCTGACCACTCCCCTTCCTCTCCTGTGTCCTTGGCTTTTACAATTTTGTATCTCCTGCTTGTACCACGAGACTTCTCCCCTCCCCACTTTGTCGCAAAAGTATTTAACCACCCACCTGACCCCTCCTCAGCGCCCAGAATTTGGAAGCTGTCTCCTCTGTGCCCACGCATGTAATAAAGTCTTACTCTGTCACCCCAGATCATGCAAGAGTTCGTTTTTCCGCAACATTTGGTTCCCTGACCAGGAAACAACTCACACAAGCAGGTCATTTGCCTCCGGTGAAGGTGGCCGGGATCCGTGAGGTGAGCCCGGGGACTGCAGTGAAGCGCGAGCCCGGGTGATTTCAGGTCCCGGGAAGCTTGGCTCCCCTTCACCCGGACCTCGGGCTGCTCTTTGACCTGGGCACTTGGGGGAAGCGGACAAAGCCAACCAGGAAGGCGCCGAATTGGTAAGTTCCCCGGGGACCAGGCCCGAGCATCAGGCCCACCTTAAGGGTGGAAGGGGAGGTTGATCATCTCTCAGGCCTTTTGGCCTCACGTTCAGGTAGGGTTTCCCGGCTCGGGAGGGAAACGTAGTAACTTCAGTGTGACTGTGTGTGTATGTTGGTGTGAATGTGTCTGTGACCTGAGTGGTTTCCCTTTAAGGAAACACTCTCCCTTTGTTTGTCTGCATCGATACCGGGCGGGAAACATTGGTGGAGAACAGTCTACTGTCCTAGACTGCATGCTAAGGAATTTTAACTGGTTCAGGGGACAGGACTCCAGTATGACACTTGGTGAGTTGGAAACTTTTTGTTCCTCGGAGTGGCCGATTTTTGGAGTGGGCTAGCCCCATAGGGAACCTGTATTAAGATCTGGGAAGGAAACAAACCCCTAGTCGGCTGCACTTCCCTGCCGCACCCGCGGAGCAGGGAGGGACCTCCTTAGCTCCAGAGACTGGAGCCGGAGCCTCAGTGAGCAGAGCTTGGCCCCCACCGAGCCCTGGGCCTTGGTACACTACCCCCAGTGGGTGGAGGGCAGCTCTTCAGTCCCCCCACACCCCCAGGTGGGAGGAGCCCTTGAAGCCTCCCTGGCTGCTGAAACGGCACTCAGCACCTTCACAGGAGGCACGCCTGCGCTGTGACTCCGCCATACCCCCGAGGGTGGGGGACATCTTCACAGGGCCACCCCTGTCACAGGTGGGAGGGGCCTGGGCCCCTCTGCAGAGTAGGGACAACTGGGAATGAGCTCCTTCCAGCTAGGGAACATAGCATTTAAAGTCTATAATGCCTGGGAAGCAGGGAAAGCAAAACAGGCCACAGTGGTTTTTGGAATTAGCTCAGGGAAGCCAAAGAGAAGCAAGACTCTAGGGCAGAGAAAGGAAACTCATTAAGTGCCCGCCACCACGCCAGTGGCAAAAGAGGCCCTATAGAGAAGAAGAAAAGCGCAATAGGCATTAATCAGTGTGCCCATTTCAAGGAGGAAAAACACTGGAGGAATGAGTGCCCAAATCACAAAAAGAAAAAGTAATCGTTGGGCTAACGGAACTTCAGATGAGCAGCAGCTGTCTGAACAATAGATTGGTCCCTATCCTGTCCTATTGACAATGCACCCCCCCCTGCCCCGAAGCTGATGGGAATTAAGCCCTGTCTGTATTCACCACACATGGGTAAAACGGGCACCGCCTAAGGGAGACACAGGCCCTACTGCTGCAGCTAAGGCAGAAAGAGAAAATTGGACCTGCACTCTGGAGGAAGGCTTGAAATTCCTCTTCCGGAAAGAGACAGCGAATCCCGATACAGGGTGACAGTGTTTGTTATGTCATACAAGTGTTTGTAAAGCTAGGGATCTTTGGCTGCCACATACAGAGTTTAAGTGTAGTCCTTCCCAGTGTAGAAAAGGAACCAGGATTGAAAACATATGAAAGAATAGAAAGTTTGTGAATGTTGCAGAAGGTTTGTGGAAGTGAAAGTTTTGAGAAGTCTAGTGAATATCAGAAGGAAAAGGAAGAATAGAGGGTTTGTGAGTGTTGCAAAAGAATTTTAAGTGAATAGTTCAATCTAGATGAGCAGAAATATATATATAAAGGATATAAAAGTTTTAAACCTGGAGTAATAGGAACCTCAACTACTTGTTTTCTGGTTTCATGGGAAAAGGCAAATTTCTCACATTGGTTCTGGACTGATCAGAAACCTGTATTGAAGACCTAGGAAAGGTCGCTGTTGCTGTTTGGGAAGAATACCTTTGCCGCCTGGGACCCAGAAAGGGTCATTTGGGGCTGATGAGTGTTTAAGCCCGAGGCAAAGAGCATGTCTCTGCCAAGAGACCGGGCCTGAAGGAGCATGTCTCTATGAGGCACCAATGGACACATTTGGTGCAAGAGAATGCCTCTACCTGTGTATTGTTCTAGAACTCTGTGTGTTGGATTTTGCTCTGTATCTGCTCTGAAAAGGTAATTGAGGATTCCAGAAAAGGTTCAAACTTCATACTCTGTAAGAAAGTAAATAAGGAAAAGGATTTTCCATCATGCTTTGCATTTTTCTCCCTACCTGATCCCTCCAGAATTTGGCATTCTGAAGGAGTATGTAATGACATAAAGTTTCTTTGCATAAAACCAATAAGACCAGTCATTAATAGTAGTTTTGTTAACCAAGACTTTGACTGGAATGTCACACCTGAAGGAGGAGGCATGTATGGGTTCTGGTCGTCACCAGAAAGCCCTGGGGAACTGGGATTGACTTGCGAAGCTGGTGGAAGCCCACAAGAGAAGCCTGGTACTTAGGTTGGTTATGCGGTTCGTGCTAGTCTTTCCAGGGAGGAAACGAAGGTTGCTTTCCTGAAAGATGGCTCAAAAGGAGCCTGTAAGCACAATGGAGGCTCAAGGACTTGAGTGAAATGACTGGTATAGGCGAAGCCAGATGGCGGATGTGTGGCTCTGCTTCTGTGCCCTGAGGGGTGGACTGAGAAGTCAATCTAAGGGTTCCCTGTGTGAGTTCCAGCAAAGTAGATTTAAAGATCATAAAAAATCCAGGCTGCTCTTGGTATGTTTATGCAAATGAACAGGTAAAATTAAAAGCGGGACTCAAAGTAGTCCCTGTAATAACAGTGAGGGTGATCTTAAGGAGAAAAATAGTGATTCAAGGAACATCACAATGCTCAGTGTTGGATATCTGAATGGTGCAGTTAACTGTCTTGAAAGTTTGTTTTCATTTGAAAGTTGAAACTGGGTTTGTGATATCACCAAAGATGCACAACTTACAGGTGCAAAGGACCTGTCAAATTGCCATTGTTAAATGTCATTGCAGGAAAGATCTTACAATAGAATGTCTTCCCAAAAGACAGTCTCACAGGCACAGAGACTGGTTTGGGGATTGTTATATAGATTAACCTGTGTGCTCTTCTGTTTTCATAAAATGTATGCCTTATGACCTGCCTATGCTTGTGAGTAATTGGTTACAATATAGACCTCACTTAAGGAGCCCGTCTTCATCATTGCCCCCTGAGACTCAATAGTTTCACTGAATTAAATTAAGTTGGTGAAATATTCAGGCTGGCTGTGGGCTTCACTTTTTCCTTTTCTGTCTTGATGGCTTGGACAGAAAAGGCTCAGAAATCTGAAAGGAGGGAAATCCTAATGTATTCCCCTCAGCCCGAGTAAAGTGTGGTGGACCAGAAAAGTTTTAGATAGGTGTAGCATGCCTTACATACCTTCCTCCAGATAAGCCATTCTTAAGCCCCTGCCTTCGTCATTTAGTAATTATGATTTAATTTTGCCTCCCATTTCTTGCCTAATCTGTCACCTCCAGAATATGACCAGGATGCCAACGGTCCAGTAATGCCAGCCTTTGGGCACCAAACCTGCGACTTCCTAGTGACAGCCAACTGGCTAGGATCCTGTAAGGTTCTTCCCTTACAGGAAGGCCTTCCTCTGTGCTGTACCCACACCCCCACCTTTTCAGAGCACCCCTGACCCAAGGGTAGGTAAGACGACGTCCATGTCCAGCCGGAAGTAGTTACAAGAAGACGAGACCTTCGTCCATTGTCCTTTATATGAATATAAAGTGGGTGTATATCTGAAAAGGGAAAATGATTCAGGATGCAGCCAAGAGGGGGGCCAGCACACTCCATTAGGCCTAAAGATTATGTTTAAGTAAAGTTAGAAAAAAGGACAGAATTTGAGGCTAAGGGGGGAACTATACCAAACTCAGTATCTAGAGAGGCTAGGACGGATCTTAGACACTATAAATAAGGTTGGACTAGGCCAGGAACCCCAGCCCCGAGGGAGGCCAGTGCACTCCTTTCAGTCAGGACAATATATAAATAAAAGATTAGAAAAACAAACTCCTCCAGCTAACCTGTACAAGTCCCCACTTAGTACTATTAACCACCCCAGCTGCTCTTAAAGTTTCAGGTGTCACCCCCTGGATCCACTACAGCCGAGCCAAGGCAGCCACAGACCCTGATGCAGAAGGAACCAGACCCGCCTTGCAACTGCCGGCCCTGAAGCTCCGGAGGTTGCTGGTGGGGGGAGAAAACTCCTCCCAAGGATGGGCCATTGTCCCACCTGGCACCTGTCTCTGATTGGCATCTACGCTGGAGTTTTAGGAATTAGACTGCTGGCCACGACCCCCCCCAAGTGGAGCACCGGGGAATGATTTGCCTTAGGAATAATGTATCTGTGTTTAGTCCTAACTTTTGCTGGTATAATCTTCTTTGCCTAATAACCACTGTGAACGTCAGCATCCAGGCCTGACCTAGACTGTAGAAATAATTGCCCCAACCCACACCAAGTTCCAGACATGGGGCTCTGGTTCCTACTCCTTATAGTGGGCCTGGTATGGGCAGGCTGAGCCCTACAGATGCCCTATCTATAGAGGTTCTCCACTCAAGAAACCTACACCAGAGGCAGGGATGTAATAACGCACACTGTAGATATTATGACTTGCCCCGAAGCCGGATGTAGAGGCCTGATAGTCCTCAGCATTCCCACCTCCAGTCTTAAAAGCCTCAAAGGGTGGTGAATGATGAATCCTACGGTGTGCCTGACCAGAGACCAGTGTTTTAAATCTCTCTATGAGGGTTGCGACTGGAAGCCTGAGGTCTATAGTGGATGCCCTTACATATATTGTGGCTGCCACACAGCCCAAGAAGGACAGCTGAGAATTCCTGTATGGGACCCTGACAACAAAGATTGGGAGACTGGAGTCCGAGGAAAAATTCTATATAAATCTGTGGCATTCTGAACCAGTTGGGGACATATTCATCTTCAAAGTTTATATGCCCAAAGACCCCAGGTTGGTTGGGATTTGTAACGACACTAGCTCAACTCAAAGTCGGGAAGACTCACTAACTTCTGACCTGGGCAGCTCCACCCAGACCGGGCCTTTCCCTTGGCTCACCCTCCTACAAGATAGAGCCCGGCTGCTCAACCTGACTGCCCCTGAAGATGTCAATAATTGTTTCCTCTGTGCCTCCCTGGAATGGTAGTTCCTATCCCAACCCCCCTGAACGTTACCGCTAACCCTGTCTCCTTTTCTCTCCCAAGTGTGCCTCTCTTTCAGAATGAAGCCAAAGCCCCTCCAGTGTGCTACGGACCTGAGAAGGCCTGCAACCTCACCATCCCGATCGGCCCTGGAGGACTCACCAGCCCACCTGGGACTTTCTTCTGGTGCAATGGGACTTTGTACCGCACCATCCGACCAGCGGCTCCAACCCCGTGTTACCCGACAATCTTAACCCCGCAGCTGATGCAGTATAAGGAGGGAGAGTTGCACTTTCTCCTTACCAGCCAGAGGGAAAAGAGAGCGGTCCTCTTGCCTGTATTAGTAGGACTGTCCTTTACAACATCCCTCATAGGAGCTAGGGTTGGAGGCACAGGATTGGCCCACAGCATCCAGGCCAATCAGCAACTTAAAGAAGAGTTAGAAAAAGCCTTAGGTGCCACAGCCCTCTCCTTGGCCTCGCTCCAGAGGCAGATAACTTCCTTAGCCCAGGTGGCCTTGCAAAACCACTGGGCATTAGACCTGCTCACTGAAGAAAAAGGAGGAACTTGCCTATTCCTACAGGAACAGTGTTGCTTTTATATTAATGAAAGCGGAGTAGTTGAGGAAAATATCTATAAACTCCAAGATATCCAAAACCAGGTTAAGAGCATGGACCAGGCCCCACTGTCTACACCGTGGTGTCAGTCTCTTGTGTATTCAGTCTTGGCTCCTATAATTGGGCCCATGCTCATCCTGTTCCTGATCATAATGCTAGGACCATGCCTAATACCCGCCCTCACTAAACAGATAAGGATGATAGCAACCCTGGCGGCCACTGCAAAGATACTCTCACTCCAAAGGCACCACTACCTTTGGTACAACCACTGGTACAACCACTATGGAAAACAGTACGGAATTTTATAAGAAAACGAAAAATGGAACTGCCTTTTGACCCAACAATTGCCCTGCTGGGATTATATCCCAAGAACCCTGAAACACCATTCCAAAAGAACCTATGCACCCCAATGTTCATAGCAGCACAATTTACAATAGCCAAATGTTGGAAGCAACCTAGGTGCCCATCAGTAAATGAATGGATCAAAAAACTATGGGACATATATACAATGGAATTCTATGTGGCAGAAAGAAAAAA